>JAJOHK020000022.1:0-64307 GCA_022457215.2 Leucocoprinus gongylophorus
GGTAATTTAGATTTCTCGATGTGCTGCCTTTGTTGTCGCTAAGTTTCCGCAGGGTACTCCATTTTTCATGCCCTGGGAAGTCCATTCACGCCGGAGGCTGATAAATCCTGCCCCACCCAGCGACAGTATCTTTGATTTCCTATCAGCTAGCTCTTCTCCTCGTGTGGTACATATTGCCGGGGAGCAGTGGCCCCCATTCTATCGGTACGACTACGATCTCGAATCCCTGTGGTGGATCCTCCTGTGGGCCTGCCTATTCTGTGTCTCTTCTGACAGAGATGACTCAGCACATAACCTTGGATTTCGTATTTTCACTTACACTTCGCAACCCAGTATAGATAGGACTGATGTTATGCAGACTCCACCTAATGCGCAGATTCAACAATCTGTCCCTCCTCAACTTGTTCGCTTCATACATGGCCTACACATCTCATTATATCACAGCTATGCCACTGCTCCCAACAATGTCAATAGCTATCTGGAAGGGATTCATTACCAATTCTGGCATGGTTTGAACGAAATGCAGCAGTGTGTCAATGCGATGGGTGACATCAAACTTTGTAATCTTGAGTGAGCGGGTGGCAAGGATGAAGTATGTAGATGGGGGTAAAGTAGCCTTTTTGAATTTTAGAGAATGTAGGGAAATTCATATCAGTATTTTGCAGCTTGAATTAGCTAGTCTTTGTCAGGCAAAACTATAATTTATAGACTGGATCTATGCATAGTTGGCTGTTTTACGCTTGATGAATTTTACGCTTGATGAATGAAGGCTTTCGGATGTCTTCCATTGATCATACTAGATAGGCATATATATTTCTGCAAATGTTAGTGTTATGGTGAATATAAGGGAACCTGTTTCTCTATGAACTTCACAAGCTTTACTTTCTTGCACATGAAGTTTTTATCCACAACCATCTGATCATTCATGCATTAATGCTGATCCAATTCTTTATGTTCTGGATGTCCACGAGCAATCTACAATCACATTTAGTAAGCCAGACATTTTCTTTTTTCCTGCTCTCCTCTGATTTCCCAAACTCTGTGGCTCTCTATTGCTTCTTATACTAATTCCCATACTTTTTTTTAAATCAACAATTTATTACATGGGATGTGGTGGTAGGCCATGTTAACTACACAATGTAATTACTTAAATACAGATGAAGAAAGAAAGAAAAAGAAACAGTAGGTGACATAAACTATACTAACTAGTATGACAAGTTCAGTAAAAAAAACCAATCCTATATAATACCTTCCTGGAAGAAAAATGCTCTAGGATTGAACTCTAGAAAAGTGAGAACATCCTTGAGGAATTTCCTTTTAGAGTTCCAAGACTTCTTAGACTGTGCACACTCAAATAGAATGTGCCTTCTTCTCTCAATAGGATAATCTCTACATGGATATGCAAAGGGTAGTCTATATTTACCAGTAGGGGCATGATTCATAATCAATCTAGTCATATGTATACATATTGAATTTGAGAGGCTGAAATACTTTATCCAAGCACTACCTCTGGTATAAATTGGATAGATAGATTGATTATTGTCATCATTTAAGTCAAGAAAATTTCTTCCCTTGTATTCTGAAGCTTGGAAATAAAATCTGCCATTTGTGAACAATAGAGTTGCATTCTTCTTTTTCACTAAACTCCTATGAAGATTTGCTTGGAAAGACAGGATTCATCTTGAGATATTTCAACTCTTTGTCAACCAATAGGTGAGGAGACTACTTGGTGCTGCTGGGATGATCCTAAAACAAAATCAAGCTATTAGAGTTCTTATCAAAAAAGGCTTTAAAATTATTTGATATAGCAATAGAGTGTAGCTGATGTGAATAGATAAATATGTCAAAAATCCATTTAGTAGCTGGAATGGCATCTGTAATAACAACAATATAAGTAATATCTTGTAATTGAGGCATATGATTTATACTGTATCTAATGGCAAAAAGCTCAGCTTTAGTAAATGTTATATTCATTGTATGATGAACAAATTTGGCAATAATTTTTTAGTCTCTGTAAATATGCAAAATTGAAGTAGCCCCATTGTTTTTGATACTGGTGTTAGAAATAATGAGTATAGTGTCTTGATTAATAAGTAAATCCTTATAGATGCTATTACATTTATTTCAATGAGCAATTATTGTATCAGTATCTTTTCAAAATAGTCAAATGAAGGAAAAACTTCATTTAGATGATTATTATAGTACTCTTGATTTTTAAACATTATTTAGATATGAGATAAGCTATGGCCATGTGATAAAGTCTAGCCTTCTTGGAATAATATTTGTCTAAAAAAGAGTTAATTGCATATTGCTTAGAGAGAGATGCCATATGCAGATAATGTTAATCAATAATCTTGTTAAGATGAAAGTGGATAGAAATGAGACCAGCTATAGCCCCAACTCTCTAAGTTAGTAAGGTATGAAATGCTCCTGTAATTTATAACACTGCTCTTCTCTACATTTTCTTCAACTCTTTGTAAGGTTGATAAAGAGGTACTCCTTTAAAGCACCAAAGCTAGAATCCATAGAGGGTGATAAAAAAAACACATTTTCTGTAAAATAATTGTTTATATGTCAGAAACAGCTTTCTAGTTGAATTTTCCAACATCTTTCTTTGATAATGTGTCACAAACTTCATTCAGCTTGTATCTCCACAACCAGTAGACCTATTTTCACACACCAAGTTGTGCTGGAAAGCCCCAAATGAGGGCTATCTGCACATATGTGGGATGTACAAAAGTAATCAACAAATGACTGAGATATCAGGCCATCAGTAGCTGTAAAAGCTTTGTCTGCTAATATCTCATTAATGGCTGAATGGATTCACACTATTGAACTTGCATTGTAAAGTACTCATTGATCTGTTTTGAACGGTATATAATATATCTCAAAGCAATAAGTATTGGTAGAGATATAAACATATCAATGTAGTAATATAATTAGTTACCTTTTAAAATTAGCCTGACAGCTCCCATCAGATATGAGTTTTGATCATGTGATGGCAATAGCTTGCACATGGACTATCACTCTTTTGTATATATACCTCTATATCTAAAAACTAGACCTCAGACTTAACAACATCAATTTATATTATTCTTTATTCTTTATTATCTGTATTGATCTTAATCATTATTGTCATTATTATTGAACTTCTGAATCACTTCTAAACCTATGAGAGTGCACCCAAGGTTCAGATATCACAAATAAGTGAGTAGTTCATTTTGTGATAGTTTGTTAAGTCTCTTCTTGTGTCTCCCATTGTTGCTGTAATAGAGCATGGGTGGAGTGTTTATTTCAGATGTGAGATCTGGGGAATCTTTTGGAGGAGGTTACTGTTTCTAACAAGGACAGTAACTTTTTTCAGACTTAGGACAAAGCTGCTGTAATAGAGCTAAGTTTTTATGGAGAAGACCTTTGGTTTTTTGACCTTGGGGGCAGTCTTAGGATAGCCTTAATCTAATCCCTTATTTGCCTATCCTCAGGTATAAGAGGGGTCTGCTCCCATTGAGCTGGAAACAGGTTTAGTGAGAAGACTTTGTGTCTTACTCAGCCATGAGACATTTTCTAAATGTTTTTGATGGCAAGCTAACCTAAGTAATCTAAGGTCTGTGTAACATATTCCTGACAACTCTTGCAGTGTGGCTGGAACTATATTGAGATCTGATACTCCTTCTCCATAAGCCAGTGAGAGAAACTGGATATGATATCAACTCTCCCCTATCAAGATTCATATCATATGAAAAACACCTTTTATTCTTTTACCCACACACTTTATCTGCTGAAATAGAGATATTGAGTTTACACTTACTATTCAAGCCATGCTCACCATTTAAATACCAATGTTGTTTTCACTTTTTCATTTGTTCTATAAATGTCTTTTCTTATTGAGCCTTAGTCTTAGGTATCTACTTAGATGTATAATATAGCAATTTAGTAAAAGTAATTTAGAAACTAGAGTACTAGAAATCTGTCAACTTTTTTACCAAAAATTTAAGAATTTCTATTCCTTAAACATATTATCAGGATAGTACTGGTATATAAAAATGGTATTAAGAAGCTAAAATTGGTGTTTCTATCTTTTTACCCTCTTGAAAACATACTTAACAGTCTATGATAATCAAGTAAAATGTTGACCTGTAAAAACTTTACAAACAAAGTAGAGTTGAGTTCTTAAAGCAATTTTGCCTAAGAACAACAAAATATTTATGGACAAAAAGATAACAAGGAGGGAGCATTAGAAGGGATTAACAACATTTTGGGCAGAAAAAGGCTCTAACTAAAAAGAACTTTGTAAACTATATAAACAAAGTACATATCAACAAACTAAAGGAAGTTGTTCCAGATAAGTTGTAAAATACACTTATTATGAGAATACAAACAAAACTTCTGAAAAATCATATCAAGTTGTTGATAAAGCCTTATAAGACCTTAAGTGTAATCTTTGGTTCAAATGGCAGTGTAGAGAAAAGTAGAAGAGGAAAGAAAATCTGGATACAATAGATATAGATGAAATCAGAAAAAGAGAAAGGGTTTGTAAAAACTGCCAGATATGTGTAGGCAAAAGAGTGTCTTTTCTAGAATACATCTCTACCAGATTCAAAATATAGAAATCAGCTAATAAAAAATTGTTAAAAGGAGGAATGTAGCAATTTAGGAACCCCACCTGAGAAAGTCAATACAAATAGCACATCCAGTGAGGATGTCTTTAATCCTAGCATCCCAAAGAGGAAGAGAAAGAAGAATTCCAACTTGGATTTTTCATTAGGACTGTAGAGGATCATGTCTGTAATCTACAGTTAGAGGAAAGTGTACCCTCTATTAGCTCAAAAATTTTGAAAGTAGTACTAGAGTCTTGTAATGATATGTGCAACAAGAAAACCTCCTTGAAAGAAAACTCCAGTTACACTTTGGGTATATAGTAAACAAAGTACAGACCAAGGCTTTAGTTGATTTGGGAGCTATCACAAACTTTGTTGACAGAGTTTTTGTGGAAAATAATAACCTGGAAAAATAAAGCTGGCAAATCTATATAGAATATTTAATGTGGATAATACTTCCAACAAGGCAGGATAAATAATAAAATATGTCTAAGCTTATGTAGAAATTAGATATTACAAAACAACTTGATATCTCTTTAAAACAAAAGAATGATGATTATATAATTGTACTTGGACAAACATAATCCAAAATCAGCTAGTAGAAAAAGTAATAGAAGTTTACCAGATGTCCAAATACATATACCTGTAAAGCCTGTAAAATACAAGATGTAGAAGTAGATGCTAATGAGCTTCACCTCAAACTAGATTTTAGTGGATCACCTTCATTGGATAGTATAGGAGATGAAGACCCCAACAACCATATATCTCACAGAGCAGATACAACTGACTCAGGTAATTACTACCAGGCAATGGTGATTGCAACTTTATTTAACAATCAAGACTAGTATAGAAACTTAAATTATGAGAACACAAAGACTTGAAAAGCATATGTATCAAATTGATTACATAAGTGTGGAAATGTGTTCTCAAAAAACCAAGTTAGAGAAAATACCATTACAAAAGACTGTATGACCATATAATTGAGTTTAGAAAAGATGTAATGCTTTCCAAACCAATAAAGGTCTATCTGCTTTTTTAGCAGAAATTGATGTTGTCATGGATTACAAAAACCTTGAGTACTTTTCTACTACAAAAATGTTGATCCAGAGGCAAGTGTAGTAG
Source organism: Leucocoprinus gongylophorus (assembly GCA_022457215.2). Lineage (NCBI taxonomy): Eukaryota > Fungi > Basidiomycota > Agaricomycetes > Agaricales > Agaricaceae > Leucocoprinus > Leucocoprinus gongylophorus. Next base: position 5,721 of record JAJOHK020000022.1, read on the forward strand.
TCCAAGTACCTCTCTCAGTTTAATCTTGTCATCAGGTTCCATCCTGGTTGTCTTGGTACCAAACCAGATACTCTCACTAGATAATGGGATATCTATTCTAAAGGAGAGAATACTGGCTATACCACAGTCAATTCTCACAACTTCAAACCCATCTCCACTCAACAACAATTAGCAGCCTCCATATAAGCTACTGTCCTACTCTTCTTTTCTCTCTATACAGTTACAATAGTTGATCTGAACATCCTTTTGGTCCTCCCTAGTGACCCAATTACTACAAAACACATCTTTGCAGATAGCCAGTAGTCTATAGATCTAAATAGTCTTCTTCTTCTTGATAACAGAATTTATGTACTATCCACTGGTAATTTCTGTACATATATCCTCCAGTATAATCATGATTACATTCTTGCTGTATATTATAGTCAAAACAAAACACTGGAACCAGTTTGCTGTGGATATTCCTAGCCCAGTCTCCATGCTAACATACAATAATTTTGTAAGTCCTGTATCACTTGTATATAATATAAGCCACAACATTACAAGCCCTACAGATCTCTCAAACAACTTCCTATTCCCAAACAACCATGAAATTCATTAAAAAACTTCTGTCATCCTCTAGGTTTGATATTATCTTGATTATAGTTGATTAGCTCATCAAGCAAGTGATCTTTATTCCTGCCCATGATACTGTTGCATCTACAGACTTAGCATATCTGTTCATTCTTCATGTGTTCTCTAAACACAAAATTTCTTCCCATGTCATCTCTAATAGAGGCTCAGAGTTTGTGTCTAATTTTTCCATTCCTTAGGCACTGCTCTGGATATGCAGCTTCACTTTACTTCAGACTACTATCCCAAAGGTGATGGACAAACCAAACACATGAATCAGACTCTCAAGCAATATCTCTATGTATATTGTAATTACCAGCAAGACAACTGGTCTGAACTCCTATTTTTTGTGGAGTTTGCCTACAATAACACTTTGAGTGCTACTACTGGTATTTCTTCATTCTTTGCTAATAAGAGATATCATCTGAACATTACTGTTTACCCTGAACACAATATTACTTCCTCCTAAGCTTGTAACTTTACTATAGATCTCAATAAATTATAGAGTACCCTCAAAGCTGAAATCTCCATGGCCCAACAGTATTATCAGAAATCTGCTGATGCATAACACTTCTCCACTCCTGATTTCAAAGTAGATGACAAAGTCTTTGTCAAGGCTCAATTCTTCTAAACTACTTGGTCTTCAAAGAAACTCTCTGTAAAATATCTCAAACCCTATGAAATTATTGCCTAGCCTGGTATACTATCATTTACCCTCTATCTTCCAGAGTCCATGCACTCTATTCATCCAATTTTCCATATGTCCATGCTCAAACCTGCTATGTCCAATTTCTTCTCCAAGAGAATACAACCAGCTCTTGCTCCAGTTATAATTGATGGAGAACCAGAATATGAAATTTCTTGGATAGTGGGGTCTAAAATTGATTGCTGACAGGCATGCAAACTCCTATACAAGGTAATCTGGCTGAGGTATGAAAATACTAGAGATGAATCTGAGTAGATCTCCATATTAGAACTTACTCATGCCTCTGACTTGATATCTGATTTCTACATTGTATATTCCACTGAGCCTGGTCTACTCCTGTTGTCCTGATCATGCTATTGTACTTGTTCCCTGCCTCTGCACACTTTTTAATGGAAATTTCTTCATTAATTTCTTAGTATATTTGGTCTGCTTATTCTCATTAAACTCTAGCTTTTATGCACTTTTTAGAGTTTCTTTCAAACTCTCAGACTTTTATTTTCATTTTATTTCTTGATTTTCTTACTCACATATTTAGATTACAAAAACAAAATTAAAATTAAAAAGTAACTAAGAAAACAAAACTATTATACTAACAGGAGGCAAACGACAGGGTTCTTTTCTCCTAACTTTCTCTAGGGCCATCTGTTGTGGCAACCACTAGTCACAATGACCAATAGTCACACAAGCAATAAATCTCTCAGTAGGATATTAAGTAGAGATCACAAGAAAACTCAACAAGAAGTCTCTACTGAATTGCTATCCTATTTATATAAATTACACATGATCCATGCTACTTAATAATTACCCTACCCTAATGTCCATGCATTATCCATAAGTGCACCATGTGTACACCATGAGATAGCTATGTAGTTAACATGCTTCTTGATATTATCCATCTAGACTGCTCTAGCATGCTCTAGGCCTTTATGACATCACATCATGTGACATGTCATATGACTGTAGTTTTATGTGCCTCTTCATTGTCATCATCAATATAATAAAAGTAAAGTAAATCCAAAGTAAAATCCAATATAAAATCCTAAAGAATATATAAAGAATATTACTGCTTCCCTCTTTACCATATCATAACACCATCCTTAGACCCCTCCTTATCATATCCATCTTCTTCAACCTCACTCTCCTTACTGTGACCCTGCAGACTCTCCTTTGAACCCCATTTCCATTCTATAATGGCTCTAATCTTCTCCAACTGGGCTATGTTTCTCTCTTGGCCCTCCACCAAGTTCTGAAGAGACTTCCTGACTCCTCAATACTCCTCCATGAGTTCTCAGAGTGCTTTTTTGATGGCACTTAGAACCCTACCATAAGTAGGAATCATGGCCAGGATATTGGTGTTAGTATGAGAGATACACTGCTGTTTGACAGTGATACACCTAGCACATGTAAGAGACTAGCTATAGAGGAGAATATTAGTAAAAAACTAAAACAAAAGAGTATTTTGTTACTCACCTTGAATTATGTACCAGGCAGTCCTGCCCAGCATACACACATCTCTTATAGAGGTTAGCATCCTCTATCTTGGCTCTGTTATCTCTGCAGTATTTTGCTGGCTGTTTTTCTTTAGTTTTCTTGAAAGGCTGGTAGTCCCTATCATTTTCTGGAGAAACCTCCTTATACTTGGATCCTGCAATCTGGGATCCCTCAGCACTCTCCAAAAGAGCAGCATCCTCTACTAGCACCTTATTCCAGAGTTGTTAGAGATACTCCAATGTTCTCTTCTTCTTCTTCTTCTTTCAGCTTTCTTTCTTGCCTTCTGAGCTACATGCTTAGCTCAACATGACTTTACTACTTCTTCCAATTAGATTAGAAGCTGCTGCTGCTGCTGCTGCTGCTTCTTGTATCTTCACTGCATTTTTTGCTACTGTTTTTTGAGCACTTTGGTGTCATTTTGGGAAATGTCAAAGTAGATGGGAAATGACATGGTGATACAAAGGAAAAGATGAAAATTTTTTCTGTTTATATATTGTTGACCTAGGTACCATCATGGGATTTTCAGATAAATTTAATAGGACTTCAAAGGCTCAGTCCTAAGGGAGGAATACTGTCATGTGCCAAGTCTACTCATCCAGAAAACATATTCCCATGGTACACTTCTTGTCAACAGCTGATCCAATAAAGCCTATCTTATTCACAACACACCTCACAGTGGTAATGCAATCATCTGGATTGTTGTGGCAACTACTTATCACAATGACAAATGATAACACAAATGAGTAAATCTCTTAGTAGGATATTGAGTAGGAAGTTCACAAGAGAACTTGACAAGGAGTCTCTGCTAAATTAGAGTCCTATATATACAAAGTACACATGGTCCATACTACTAATAATTATGCCTGCCCTTATGTCTATGCTACTATTGTACAAAGAACCAGAACAAAAGTGGCTACATCTAGAACAGTCGTGACTCAGTCTTTATAACACAAAACTGATATATTTGTATGTATCTAGAACAGTCATGACTAGATCCATGTCAGACAATGAAAAGAACATATAGAAAACATTTTATACTCATCTCAGTTTTGTGCTACAAAGACTAAGATGAGAATTATGTAGCACAAAGAAGTATACAGTCCAATCTTATGTAAGGAAATAAGTCTGGAAGGAAAGAATGTGATATTGAATAGAAAGAGAGCACAAAGTGAGACATATACAAGACAAACAAATAATAATAGCTATAACCTCATATCCGCCTTATTTCCTATTCGAGGTCACTATGTTGTCTCCATATGCCCTAACATTATCTTCCAGACTCTTCTACTATGTTCTAGACTTATGACATCACATCATGTGACCTGTCATGTGACTTTCATGTCACATACCTCTCCATCATTCAAAAGAAAAAGAAAAGAAAAATAAAAAGTCTATATAAAATCAGAAAAATAAAATAAAATAAAATAAAAATTGTTAGTGTTCAAAGTGTCCCATAACATGGATATTCTGTCTTTCATGATAGAAATACTCCTATCTAACTTGGCCTTCTATAGTGAAGTCATACTTCTGTCAGTATCTTAACACTGAAACCTCTGCTTAGGGCAATAAAGGCTATACCACTGAAACTCTAAGTATCTTCTATAGTATATATCTATATATAAGACTAGTAGTTACATTATAATTTGCTAGTCTAATGACTGACAAAAATAACTCTTAATAAACTCAATCTCTAGTATTCAATGGCAATACACTAAATTAGTACTTACTCCTATCTTGGACTTCTTTCTCTTATCTGAAGTTATAACCATACAGCAGACAGACAGTGCAGCATATAAGCTGAAGCCAAGGTCATTCTACAAAGTCTATACATCTCTAAGCCCATCTCATAGACTTTCATCTCTGGTGTGAACTGTGCCTAACAACAGTCTTATATAGAGTTCTCTATTGAGTTTTCTTGTGTTAACCCTAATACAAGATTTTTTTCATTGACTTACTCTAAGGTTTTTGGATTATAACGAGAAAGCCATTTGGACTTTGTTGAAATACAATTTGAAGTTAAAAGATTTATAGGTAGAACTGTAATAGAGAAATTTTTAGCAAATGAAACTGTTTAGAAGCAATAGCAGACTTGGAAATCTAATAATACTGTTATATATAATTTATACTAGGATGTCAGAGTTCAAGATGGTAGACTCCAACTATTTTCTTTTCTTTTCTTATTTTTTATTTTCATTTTATTTATTTTTATTTTTGGGGACTTAGGGTGAGGGTTAATGTGACATCACTGTCACACTGTCACCAATAGTCACATGCCGTGACTAGATAACATACATCAGTCACATTAGAAGAGTATAGAAGGTTCTGAAAGAATGATGTTATATAGTATATTAAACATATGTTAATCTTAAGGCAAACACATGGCTGTTTAGGGTAGGCTAGAAGTAGAGTAGCATGGACTATAGATTTTAGTATATAAGGTAAACAATCCTGTACAGAGTTCTCTATTAAGTTCTCTTGTGTTAACCCTAATATAAGGTTCTATTGATCAACTATAAGATCTTTGAGTTGTAACATAGGAGGTAAAAGTCTATAATATTAGCTCAAAGATCTACAGAGTTTTTACACTTTATACAATAAGCTTAGTGATATAGACTTGTCAGAATGATCTTGGCTTCAGTTTATATACTGTACTATTTGTCTGTTATATAATCACAACTTCAGATAACTTAATTGATAGAGTTCTAAGTACAAACTAGTCTGTTGTTATGGTGTGCTTGGACACTAACATTTTTCTTTTTCTTTTATCTATTTTTCTTGATTTAATACTTCTTTTCTTTTGATTTTCTTTTCCTTTTCTTTTATTGACAATGAAGAGGCATGTGACTGTGGTCACATGACATATCACATGATGTGAGGTCATAGGCCTAGACTAGACAAGAGTAGACTAGAAGGATGATATTAAGAAGTATGTTAATAGTATGTCTACCTCATAGTATATATATAGTGCACACATAGACAATATATAGACTTTAGGGTAGGGTTAATTATTAGTAGCATGGACCATCTGTAATTTATATAAATAGGGTAGTAATTCAGCAGAGACTTCTTATTGAGTTCTCTTATAATTTTCACAACAATATCTACTCTTAAGATTTATTACTTGTACTATCAAGATCGTTGAAGGTGGACTTTGTTCATTTTTATTTTCTCTCTTTTATTTTTATTTTTATTTTTTCTTTTATTCTCTATTTTTATTTTTAGAACAACTCAGGTTAGGGGTTATCAGTCACGCTGTCACATCAGTCACAACTTGATGACATAGTCACAAGACTGATCATGGGACTTAGGAGAATGAAGTAGAAGGAACTAGAACAAAGTAACGTCATACAACATGGACACCACATGTTGGCCTCATGTATTACTCATGGTCATTTAGGGTAGGGTGCACAGTAGTTAGCACAGACCATGGGGATTAGTATATAAGGTAGACTACTCTGTACTTGGAACTCTATCGAGTTCTCTTGTGTCACTCAATACAAGAGTTAGTTCTTTGCTTAACACTTTGAGCATTGAATCATAATATGTACCTTTATTAGTTTTGTGACTAGTGGTTGCCATAATATCTGCTTTATATACCATAGACTGTAGTCTGTGCACATACTACAACTATTCTACTCTAAAGTACATATGCTTGCTATAAGATTAACATATTATTGCTATATTATATAATATCATTTGTTTCAGAACCTTTTATATTTTTCTTTATATCACATGATTTTGTAATAGTGGCTATTATTGTGGTTGTGACATGTGACAGTCATACCTTAATCCTAAATTCTAATAAAAATAATAAAATATAAAATATAAAAATAAAAATAAAATAAAGTCTACTATCTATAATTTTAACATTAATAAAGTCTGAAAAGAAGTTGAGTGTTTTATGTGTGATATTATATCATACTTCTTTATCTAAGTTTAAAATCAAAAAAAGATAAAAATAAAAATAAAATGAAAATAGAAAAGAAAATATAAAGAAAATAAAAAACTAAGTCTAATATTCACAATTCTGACATATATATAATATAAGATTTTTACTTTTTTGCTTTTTAATTTTAATTTCTTATTTGGAACTTAGGATTAGAGTTAGCATGATGTTACACATCTGTCACAAGTCATGATTACATAATTACATATCATAGAAGAATATAAAAGGTTTTAAAATAATAATATTATATTATATGTTAATAGTATGTAGTATACATATTTTTTAAGATAGACTAGGTTTAGTGTAGTATGGATTATTAGCTAAGTATATATAAGATAAGTACTTTGTACTTGAAACTTCATTGAGTTCTCTTATATTATTTAATACAAGGTTATTTTTTTGGTTTTACACTTAAGCCTAATTTCATAATATTAGAACTTAATATTTATTTTTTAAATCTTGACTAAAAGCAATATCATTTAAAGTCAAGAAGAATTTAAACTCAAGAAGTATATTAGTCAGATAGGGGAAGCTTGACTATTCAGATCACATTAAAGCTTACTAATGTTTTTTGGATATATTATATTATCTTGTATAGACATGATAGATAGTAATTTTTGTACAGGAGCTTTATACTATAATATCTACTTATGATCTATATATGCAGAAGAATAGCAAACATTCTTTAGACTTTGTTTAGAATAGAATGTTCTTCTTAGAACAAAATTGTTTACATTTCAATTAGGGTAGTAGTAAGTAGTTGAGTAGTTAGTAGATAGTATAAGGTGAAATAAGAAAAGAACCTACTAACATCTATAAAAATTAAGTCTAGTTCAGAGTACAAGTCTGAGAAAGTGACTAATACTGGCTCTGCCTTACTATTATATACATTCTTACCTTCTATACTATTTCTAATTTCATCTTTGTCTACATCAATAGCTACCTTATAAGTACCAATCACTCAAGCTGATTTAGGAAAAGTAGCAGGAAAAGCAACAATAGCTCTCCAATCCAATACTAGATTAAATATAGAAGTGGTCAAACTACAAATATTTATTGGGGCTATAAATAAGATATTAGGTTTTTTGATAGCATACAGATTATATATCAGAATAAGAATGAGAGATACAGCAGTAAAAGAGTAGATATAATAGGTGTTATGATATGTACAGAAAGGATTAGTAGATATTTAAAAGAAAAATATAATGAAAGATCTGGAAAGAGGAAATTTAAGTTACACAACAATAGAGGAGTTTTTATCAGACTTGAAGGAAGAATTCAGAAGAGGAAACAACAAAATGATAAAGATAATAGAATTTAAAAAAGTAGAATAGAGAAGTAGAATAATAGAAGAATTTGTACAGGAGTTTAGAAAAGTAGTAAAAAGAAGTAGATATAAGAGAAGACAATTGGTAGAGAAATTCAAATGAGAAATGAACAGAGTTATTAAAAAAAAGTTGATCAAGACAAAACAACCTCTAAGAAGTATAGAACAGTAGTATAAAAGGGCAACAAACTTAGATAGATACTAGAGAGAGAGTAAGCAGAAAGAGAAGAGGTTAAGAGAAAGAAAAGAGATAGGAGCTCAAGCTCCAAGGTTAAATATACCAGCAAATGCTAATAGAGCATAAGAGCAACAATTGTTTTAGCCTTAAGTTTGGCCCAGAAAGTAAGAGACTCAATAGTAGATGTTAATAGGGCCTATACTAATAAAGGAAGTGTTAGGTCAATTAGAATGGATATACAAGCTATACTTCAAACTCTAGGAAAATTTAAGAAAATAGAATGAGGTTTCTTAGAGATGATGACTATTTTAAATATTGTACTATATATTCCAATCCAGCAAAACAATGATGATATAATAAAAAAATGATGATACTAGTGTGATCAGGAATAACAAATGCAAACATTGTAAACATGTACTAATAGGTCTAAGTGTGATGAAGTTTGAGCATAGAGTTTAACAAAGCTTGTATAAGAAAGTCTATAATAGAGTTTGCAATAGATTTTGGAGTTTGTAGTTCTCTTATGAAAAGTAGAGAAGATAAATATGATTGTAGTACATCTGTAATAGCAAATAAGGCTTATACTTAGGTGAGATGTATATGCTATAGATATAAATTGAGAAAGAAACTGTTACAACTGTAGAGAATTCAGGTATTTAGCAAGAAATTGTAAGAACAGAAGAATTGTAGAATAAGGAAGGAAACTTGAGTATAGGGACAATCAGAAAAATTTAAGTAATTTAAATGAGGAAGAGAATCTAATAGTTCTTAATTATGTTTTAATTACAATAGGTTTACAATGATTTTTAGAGTAATAAGAAATACATCCTACTACAATCTAGATAATAAGGACATGCTAAGAGAAGTAACAGTGAAGATTGGGCTAAGCAAGAAAGAGTGACAGTAAAGGTGTTGTTGAATAGTGGAGTGACTGAGTTGGTCATAAGTTCAGAGTTTTCTAGAAAGCAGAAGTTCAAATTTAAAAAGATAGAAAGACTAAGGAATGTAGGTAATTCTTTTAACAAGGAAAGACCTATTAAGTACATGGTAAAAGTAAATATTTATTATCAGGGACATAGAAAAAAATAGGTAGATGTGATTAGAGGACAGAAGTGGAGTATAATTTTGAAAATGCTATAGCTTGTACACCACAATTCTGAAATTAACTGGAGAATAGAAGAAGTGAAGATGACAAGATACTTAGAAGAGTGTGGAAAACAGTAGAGACTAAAGCAGAGAAAACTGGGGTAGTAAAAATAAAAGAAAAAAGAAAGAAAACAGAATAAATAAGAAAAGAAGAAGAAAAAACCAAATCAAGAATAGAATAATAGATGTGAAGAAAATAGTAGAAGAGTGGAAGATTTAGGATAAAAAAGAGAAAGTAGCAAAACCTAGAGAAGAGGCCAAGAAATTGGTACCTTAGAGATTCCACAAGTAGATTCATGTCTTTAGAAAGTAAGTAAGTAAAAGAATGCTAATGAAGAAATTGTAAGATTATGAAGGAAGAATTTACACTTAAGAAGGGAAAGGTATATCCATTGTCAATGAAAGAAAGAGAAGAGATACATGAGTTTATTAAAGAATAATTGAGGCAAGATATTAGACTCTTGAAGTTGCTTTAAACAGCATTAGTATTTTTTTGTAGAAAAGAAGGATAATAAGAAGCAGATAGTATAGGATTATAAGTATTTAAATGAATGGACAATTAGAAATTATTATTATTTGCCTCTGATTTGAATATTGTAGAAGATTACCATAGTACACTTTTTTTTTTTAAATCAACAATTTATTACATGCAGTGTGATGGCAGACCATAGTAGCTACTTCATAACTACATATATAACAACTGGTCCAACATGAAGGAGAAAAGAAAAGAACAGAAAAAAGAAAATATAAAAATGAGAACAAAGTCAATCTGAAACACTAAAAAGAAAACAGAAAAAAAGTAGTAGGGAGATATGAAAATAACCTAGCTAAATAGAGGGAGATGAAAATGCAAACGCTCTCAGATTTCTGTCTAGAAACTGAATGAAATGAGTGATTGAATCCCTTCTTGGATTCCAATACTTGTTAAACCTTCTGTACTTGTAAAGGATGTGTTATCTCAATTCAATAGGATAGAGACCACATAGACAACTGAACTCTTCATTGGGGAAAAATCAGAGCCAATATTCTCCTATTGGAGCATGATTAGTTATCACTCTTGTTGCTCTGGCACATAACGTATTTGAATAGCCAAAATATTGCAGCCATGTACTGCCCTTGCTATAAGTGGATTCCAAAATATTGTCGTTGCTGTCAACAAGATCTAAGAAATTACTTTCTTTTAGATCTGATGCTTGGAATGTCATCTTCCATTTGTTGATAATGTCATTGCATTCAGATTTTCTACTAAAATCCCAGGAGTTCTTGTTTGACAAAAGGGGAGCGAGATTGAATGACTTTGTTTTGATATCAACAACTTTGTGAAGCTTCCAGTTGCTTTTACTTGGACACTCCCAGAATTCAATTACATTTTCATAATGACAATTAAAGAACTCTCTGAGATTCTTAAGTATAAGAGCTGCTTGTTTTTGGAATATATGTAAAGAAGGATTGAAGATCTTTTTTGCTACATGAATAAAGTTTGTAATAATGATGATTTTGAAAATTTCATGTGAGCAGACAGCTTGGATGATACCACATCTGATGGCAAAGAATTCAGCTTCAGAGCTCGTAACATTGATAGTATAGTGAAGAGTTTTGACCATTGGTTTGTTGTGAACATGGATATGTACTATAAGCACAGCAACATTATTCTTGACACTGGTATCTATTATCATGAGTGCATTGGTTAAAGAGTTGGAGAATTCAATTGCTAAGGCATTGAGCTGTTGAATATGTTTTTTGAATTACATTTACTAAATAAGTAGAAAAAAACACAATTAGAAAAGTTATCAATGATTCTATTACCAGGTTGGAATTTGGGGTTGATAGGATCAAATGAGAGAAAGACCTCATTGAACCTATTATCCATATTGATGATATAGCCTTTAATGAGGCCATGTTGATGCTTAGTTAAAGAGCTAAGTAAGAGGGAGTGGAGAGGTAAAGTATTGTCAGAGTTATTATCTATTAGCAATCTAAGAATATGGTTGGCAGGAAGAGTGTGCACTCTGAGTTGGGATCTTCTACTAAGTTTTTGAAGATATAGGTAAATTAGGATAAGACCTGCAATTGCTTCTATTCCAAAAGATAGAGCCATTTTAAAAGCTCCTAATATCCATATAGCTGCTTACCTTTGAAACTTTCCTAATGATTTCAGAGGATATGATATAGAGGCTTTGAAATAGTACCATAACTGAAATCTGTACAAAGCTATGGGAAGGGTGTAGCTTCTGTAAAGGAGATGTTTCTATTAGAGATTCAAGCCTCTTGTTGAATTGCCAAAAATCTTCATACACTTGATGTAGAGATAGCCTTGTTGGTGTGGAAGTTAATATGTTGATGAAAACAAAGTTTTATGTCAAAAATAAAGCCTAGATATCTCCAGGTGTCCTTTGAGACAAGCAAAGGGCTGCTAATATATGATAGATTGAGAGAGGGGGTTTGAAGGCACCATAGGATCTTGAAAAATGAAAGACTTCAGTTTTTGAATATTCTACAAGTAGACCAAACTTGGAAAGAAGTTTAGAAGCTATATTGTAACTACTAAAAAGTCGAGTGTTAGAAATTTGGAAAGATTTACTTTGTGTAATGAGAAGACTGTTATCAACAAAGGATAAAGTAGAAATTTTTAAATCTAGATTTTTTAAATGTTTTTCAAGAATATGAAGAAATAGAGAAAAATACAAAGCAAAAAGAATAGGAAAGAGGGCCAAACCTTGGCCCACTCCTACATTAATGTCAAATAGATGAGAAAAAAAATTGTTCCAAGAATAATTGGTCTTTCTGTTAACTAGGTAGTTTGAGAAGAAGTTAATGACTTTTAACTTGAATCCAACTTTGCCCAGGATTAAGGAAAGAAGGCGATGATTTAATGATAGGAAGAATTGAACAATGTTGAATGCTAAAGTGCTGGTTGATATGTTTTTGATCTACCCTATACGAATAAAATGAGTGAGAGCTATACCTGCATCTGTGGTGAATTTAAACTTTAATCCTTCTAGTTAGCTTTGGTAAATAAAGTTGTTCGATATGACCTGAAATTGTAACCTTTCTCCAATAATCTTCTCAATTAATTTGCCCATAGTATTGAGGAGAACAATTGGTCTAAAGAATTTTAGAGAGTTATAAGAAGATTTGTTAAACTTTGGAATGACAATTTTTATTGATTTTTGAAGTGATTAGGCCAGTAACCTAACCTGAGGCAAGCATTAACGATGGAGATAATGTTCTTCAGGCATAATTTGTCTTTGATAATGCACTTGATTTGTCCCCACAACAATTTGTCTGGACCAGAAGCAAATGAATTACTGCAATTGACAATAGTGCAAACAAATTTTTTCTCTGAAAAATCTGGCCAAGTTGATAAAGGAAATGACTTGACCTCATTAAGTACCATTTCATCTATTTCTCAAAATTGAGCTAAATTAAAAGAAGAATGAAGAGCTTACCAAAGATTAGCTAACTCCAAGTAAGGATTTCCATTGTATTTGATTGTTTCAATAGCCAGAAGCTTATGCTTGTTGACCCAATTCATAAGCTCCTAAGGTTCTCTCTTCTTACTAACAATTTCTTGAATTTTAAGATTAAAAAATTCTCTTTTCATGTTCTTGACAGTTTTTTAGAATGTCTTCCAGCTTTTAATACTTTTTGAAGATCTGTAACTCACCAAATCACTATTACATTTATCATTCCACCAGCTTTTGGAATGTCTGGTGATGTTGATGAGTTTCAAGTACTTCATCCAAGTACAATGTACAATGTCAGCAAAGTCCAATATAACTTTTTCTAAATTGGATATATTTGAGATGCTTGATGTGTCCAACTTTGCAAAGGATACAATAACCTCTTTGATGAATATGTCTTTCTCCTTACTGTTTTTGGTGATTGTTCTTTTGCGAGTGTTAATATATTTCTTGGTGATTGTTAGGAGTGTATAGTCAGATGTAAGACACCATTCTGGATAGATAATATGAGTATTTAGTTCAGAGGAATCACTATGAAGAAACATCAAATCGATGACCAAATTTGAGTTATTTGCATTATCTGAATACCTAGTAGGGATGTGATCAGTAGAATATGAAAGACTTAAGTTAAAAGAGTTAGCAATCACAAAAAGATTATCACTAATAAAAGAGTAATGAATATAAGAAGGATCCCATAAACTATTATAAATATTGAAATCCCCTGTCATAATTAGGAGGTTTCAAAAGTTAAATTCCATATCCTTAAGATACTTTATCATAGAATGAGACAAATCTGAATAAATGTTCATGAGCCAAAAAATTTTTCTATTGTTGAAAAAAGAAGATGAAAGAATATCCTTATGATTAATAACATCTTTGCAAAGAGAAAAACAAAAAGAGGAAAGTCTAATATTGATGAATATGACAACTTATGGGTGGTCATTTGTTGTGACTAGTTCTCTAGTAAATATGAGCCAGTTGGGATGATTAATGACCCTATTAGCGAACTACCTTCACAATTGGCATGACTAGAAATGGAGCTCAAAGTAGTCCAGAACAGTTCTTGGATGAAGATGATGTTGAAACTGGAATATGCTTTAAGAATCATGTTAATAATGAAATTGTTTTTTCAAATGTTTTGTGAAAAAACTTTAAGGTCATTCAAAATCGTAAGTTGCTAGCATTCCCAGTTAAATGAATCAAATTCTTCCTAGTTTTCCAGAATTTAGCATATTCTTTTGTATGCTACTCCTTGTTGAAGCAGTGTTTCCAGAAAGAACAGTTATATGAGTTGGCTTGATGATTGCCTTTGCAATTGAGACACTTAAATATGTGAGGGCATGATTCACCCTTCTTAGTCTCTAGCCTAGGCAGATTAATTTTATCATTAGCCTTGCAACACCAGATGAAGTGACAATAATATTTAGTTAAATGAGGCCTGTTACACTTTATGCACTTAGCCCTCTAAATACAATATACTCCTGCTGTGTGCCCTCACTTCTAGCAGTTTTTGCATTGTGACATGCCTAGGTTCATGTTAGCTCCACAAACTATAACAATAAAGCTTTCTATATTGAAATACTTATTGATAATCTTCTTGCCATTTGATCTGCTTTAGATATCCCAAATATTGATCCAAATTATGAACATATTGGATTTCAGAAAGATCTTAATGACGTGAGGTTTAGATGCAAGGATGATATTATTGAAAATATGGTTGGTCTTGAGAATGTTTTCAATATCATTCAAGAAAATACAAGCATTCATTCTTTCACTGATGTATAGAATACCTACAATTTTGAGGTAGGACTTAGATTGTGGTAGTCTTGGTGAGGAGACTTGTTCTGCATCAGAAATAAGACAATTCTTGACATATTTTTTGATTTCCTATAAGTCAGAGCTCGAAGAAATGTTATTGGTTGTGATGATGATTCCTTTGTCTTCTGCTTGAATGAAATCAGCTATTATGTTAGACCAAATATTCTTGAGAGTACAATTTGTATTCATGACATGCATACTGGAGTCCTCGATAAATTTTTTGGCAAGCTCACTATTCATTGGTATGATGACTTGCTTGTAAGACAGGCTCTTTGTGGTCATGTTGATTTTTAGTTTAGATTTGACATTAGTGCCATTAATGATCTTTTGGACTAAATCTATCTTCTTGTTTGATATTAAGATCAAAGAATGAGAACTTAGTTTTTTATTTTATTTTCTTTCTCATTTTATTTTTCAAGTTATTCTTTATTTTTCTATTCCTAGAACTCTGAGGTTGTGGTTAGAAGTGATTGGTCATACTGTCACATCTGTCACATCTGATAGAGTGGTCACCACATTAATCATAGGACTTAAGAGAAGAAAGTAAAAGGTTCTGAAATAAAATAACATCATACAACATGGACACCACATATTGGCCTCATACTGTACACTGGTCATTTAGGGTAGGGTGCACAGCAGCTAGTATGGACCATTTGTAAGAGTATATAAGATAGACTATTTTGTAAAAGGAGCTCTTTATCGAGTTCTCTTGTGTCTTCTCAATACAAGAGTTTAACCTCTAAATATGCTCTAAGGTTCTACGTTATAACATTTGGGAGATTTGGGAATGTTTCCTTGAGTTTTAACATATTTATTGTGATGCTTGACATTGAGACAAAATTGGTCTGTTTTGAAGAAGACAAAGCTTGTGCATACAACTTTTTCTAAGGAGTGTTGATATTCTTCTTGAAGTATTTTAATAATTTGTTTACTTCTTTCTGAGACTTTGCTGGGATAGGTGGGGAAAGAGATAATACAAAGATAGGTTTCATAATTTCCTTTCCTTTGGGAAAGGCTTGAGGTTTAGTGACTTGAGGGTTGAATTTAGACTTAATCTTAGTTCTGAAAGTTGTTTTGTTGTTGTCAGCAAAAAGATTATCCCAGTAAGATTCATAAATTGTGGAAATAAATTCCCACATTGCTTTATCTATGCCCTTAAAGTCTTTGACTTCATTAGCTTTGTTACTTTCAATCAACTTACCTAAAATGTATTTTTGCATTCTAGATAGGGATTCCTTGATATTTTTAGCATCTAAAGCTAAATGTTTCATAAATCTATGGAGAGAGACTATGTAGAAGTTGCCATTCCAAGAATCTGGATCCAAAGCTTAATTGGGATTGTAGTTCAATTGAATATTGAAAATATTGCAACCAGCAGGCTGGTTTAGGATAGGATCCTTGCTTGGAGCATATTGTTACCTTGCTAAGGTACTGCTATTAGCTGTCTAGCTAACCTAACCAGATTGGCTCTTAGAAGTCATATATTCTAATTCCACCTATGTACCAAGGGATAACACACAGTTAGATGTAACAACAGGATCTTCCTCAATTATCATGTTATTCTGTTTTTCTATTCTTTCAGCATAGCTTTCCTTACATTCACTCGAAGATATAGAGGGGTCTTAGGACTATATGCACTATATGCTAGAGAGCAATCTCATATCTTGTTGTAGTTGTCACATGCACCTTGAAAAAGGTGATCAAACAACCTACTGTCTATAACCACATCTTTGTTTGCAGATATATTGAAAATTGTTTTATGAGTTGCAGAAAAATTAGACATTATATTCCCTAGATCTCTGATAGACACTACCATGCAAGATAGTAGTAAGAGAGAAAGAAGGGATGATGATTACCATAGTATACTTAAACTCTTATATTTTATTTTGATTTTCTTTTATTTTTATCTATTTTATTTGATTTGATTTCTCTTTTTCTTTTATTGTCTTTTTATTTTATTTCTTGAATAATGAAAAGGTATATGACATAGTATATAACATAATGTTATAAGCCTAGAATTTGGAAAAAGAAGCTGGAAGGATACATCAAGGTATATATTTACAGCATGTTTATCTCATAATATATATATGATACACTTATAGTTAACATATAGATATTAGGATAAGACTATTTATTACTAGTATGAACTATATACTTATAGTATATATAGAGTAGGAATACATTGGAAACTCTTTGTTAAGTTCTCTTATAACTTCTACAAGACTTTTGCCTCTATAAGATTACTTTGTTATAATCTCAAGATCTTAGAGTAGATTAAGAAAAGAAATCTTGTATAAGAGTTACATAAGAGAACTTGATAGAATTCCTAGTACAGAATTATCTATCTTATATATACTAGACTACTGGTCCATGCTACAATACCATTAAACTATTCTAAAGGACTATGTGTTTTTCTTAAGATTAATATATGTAATACATGGTGTATGATATCATCTTGTTCTATGTATCCAAAACTCTGTTGGTGGTTTGATACTTTATAATGGACTTAATTCTATCAAATTCTTTATTTGAGTCAAAATATGTGGTTATCTTTATCTGTTTCCATTGCTTAATTATCTCTTTCAAACTTCATAAAATTACTCAAACTTTATGCAGAGTTTTCTCCTCTTCAATGTCAGACATGGTTCATACTGGGGATAAAAGTCTATAGAGTTAGCTCAAAGATGTATAAACTTGTGGAACAACCTTAGCTTCAGCTTATGTGTTGCACTGTCTGACTGCTATGTAGTTGCAACTTCAGATAAAGTCTGAGAAGAGAGTAAGTACTGATTAGTGTGTTGCTGTTGAACACTAGAGATTGAGTTCAATAAGAGTTATCTTCATTGATTATCAAATTAGCAAATTACAGTGTAACTTGTTGTGGCAACCACTAGACCAATGTTCAATGGCAGCACAAGTAATAAATCTCACAGGAGGGATATCTAGTGGAAACACAAGTTGTGTATTCACAAGAGAACTTGACAGGGAATCACAACAGTATTCTACTGACTATTTATATAAAGTCCTCATGGTCTGTGCTATGACTTTTCTACACTAACCCTAATATCCATACCCTGTCCTCATGTTTATTACTCATCTACTATACTTCTTTCTCAAGGCCAGCATGCCATATACATGTGCCCTGACATCATATTCTTAATCTCTATTGACCATGCATGCACCATATGTACACCATGAGGAACTCATGTCCCTTAATGTCATCCTAACCCTAGACTCTTCCCAATCCTTCTAGACCACTCTAGTCTGCTCTAGGCTTATGACATCATGTCATATGACTGGGAAGTCACATGCCCCCTCTTCTCTCATCATAAACTAATAATATAACTACTATATCTTATCTGTTCTAACCCTAACCCTAAAGTCTGTCCACACTTTCATCTTATAACATAACTACTAGTCTTATATATAAGGAAGGACTATAGAAGATCCTTGGGGTTTTAGTAGTATAGTTCTTATTACCCCAAGTAGAGGTTTCAGTAGTAAAATACTAACAGGGGTATGACTCTGCTATAGAAGACCAAGCCTTGTTTGCTGAGAAAAGTTAATACAAATCAGATGGGAGTATTCCTATTATAGAAGATAGAATATCCAGATGGTTGCACTATTACTATGAGGATATGTTGCAAGAAAGATGACTGTCATAGAAGATAAGCTTCATATAGTAGATATTAAGAAGGCAGTATTACCATGGAGATGTATTCTCTGGACAGATGAATGTGGCATATGACATTCAATTTGAACTCCTATTTAGTGTTTTACTACTGAAACATCTACTCAAAAATCTGTTTTAATTACTCTTTTTGTTATTTTATATATTTAAGACTAGTGATTACTTTGTAAAAGCTAGCCTGATAATTGACTAAAGTTGATACTAAATCTCCAGTGTCAATAGTAATACACTTTACTCCTCTCCTTATAACTCTACAAGGCTATTCTCTGAAATTGCAACTATATGGCTCATAGGAAGTATAACATATAAGTTGAGGCTAAGGTTGTTCTGACAAGTCCACATCAATGAGCTCTTTTCACAAAGTATACACACTCTGCATATCTCTGAGCTAACTCTATGAGCTTCTGCTTTTAAGTGTGAATTGTGTCTAACAATCTAGTATTTTCTTCAATATTTCATGTAGTATATGATTGTGTGATATATGACTTTTTTTGTGTGACATTTTGTGACAGTCATATATGGCATTATGCTAACCTCTAACCCTAAGTCCCAAGTATGAAAATAAATGAAAAATAAAATGAAAATAATAAATAAAATGAAAATAAATGAAGTTTATTATCTTCAACTCTGATATTATCTTCTTTCAAAGTTTCTTCTCCAGAGAAACTGACTTTTATTTTTGCTAGTTTCTCTCCAACTTTCTTAAATATTCTTTCTCAAACTTTCTATTATTCTAGCTATATAATATTTTTGCCATATATTTTCCTAGCAACTCCTCTCTTCTAAAGTCTCTTTCTTCTTCCATATCTGACTTTTCTTATTGTTCTTTTTTATTCATCATCTATTCAAATTTTGCTATTACTTTCTTTGTATTCTCCAGGTCTTTTTTTCTTTCTCATAAGTTATACTCTACTATAAACCTCTTTCACTATATCAAGTACTTTATAACTCTTCTTATTTTTTTTTATTCAATATTTTTTCAACCTTCCACTCTTTAACCCCATCTACTTCTACTAGTTTTACTTCTTTTGTCTTTTATCTCTCTACTTGTTTTCTATATTATACTACTCAACTGATATTTACAACTAGATAAATTCTTACTGAAGTTCACAGTTATGATTTGACTACATGAGTAGAAACTACCTTATTAATAATGTATGGACCTACATATTAATCCACCAGTTTCTTTGCTGGTCTTTTTTCAAACACCAAATTTTTTGTACTTAACATTACTCTGTCCTTTTTCTTTTATTCTTCAGTTTCTTTTCTTCTTCTGTCTGCCTGTTGTTTATCTCATTCTATATTTTCTTTAATGTTACCTCTGCTTCTTCCTGTATCTTTTTTATTCTCTTAGGAAATTCCATTGCTTTTTCTATTTTTCTTTTTCTCCTAATATCTACTTCTATTCTTAACTTTCTACTATAGTTCACTATAAATGGAGACACTTTAGTTACTGAGTGTGTTTTGTTGTTCACTGCAAACTCTTCCATTACTAACTATTTGGGCCAATTCTTAAGTATTATTCTAATTCTTAATTCATTCTCTTTGTCTGACCATTTGTTTATAGATAGAATGATGTTAACAGCTTTGTCTCAATTCCCAATATTCTACCTTCTCTTCTTTCAATATCAGATCTCCTTCTATCTACTATTCATCTCTTTACAATACTTTAACTCCTATCTTCTTTATCTCTCCTACTACTCTAACTACTTCTTTGTCCTTTGTTCTAGCTATTTTTTTATTTTTTCCATTATATCTATTTTAAGTCCTTCTATTACTACTTTTGCTAAACTATGAATCCACTGTTCTTTAATTAAGGTTTGATTTTTGTTTCTGATACATGCTTTAAAGTAAAGTCAAATCTTAACAGGTAGAGTGCCTAGTGAGCTTGTTTTCTGTTCAACTTTTATGCTTTCATGAAATATTCTAAGTTTTTATGATCTGTCCAGACATTGAACTTGAATTTGGCACCTTCTATCAAATATCTCCAGTTTTCCAATCTTCTTATTATTACTAAAATCTCCTTATTATATATTTTATAATTCCTCTTTGTCTTATTTAGAGATTTTGAGAGAAATGCTATGGCCTTTACTTTTTATCTTTACACTCTATGGATAATACTCCTTCTGTTATATAGTTCAATACATTAACTTCTATTCTTATTCTTTGTACCTATATTTTCCACAATTTCCAAAATTAGAGATAAAGAGTAATTGTTTTTAATTGTCTATTTATTTAGATATAGATAGTCATAAACTATTCTCTTCTTGCTATCCTTCTTGCCTACAAAGAATATAGATGCCATTTTAGATGACTTTAAGAGTCTGATATATCTCTTCCCCAATTGTTTTTTAATAGACTTGTGTACCTCTTCTCTCTCTTCTCTTGACAATGCATACACCTTTCCCTTCTTTGGCACAAACTCTTCTTTCACTCCTATTGCATGGTCTCACAACTTTTTTATCAACATCCTCTCACTTATCTTTTTTCCAAAGAAATAAATCCACTTGTAGAATCTTTGAGATACCAATTTCTCAGCCTCTTCTTCAGATTTCACTACTTTCTCCTCCTCATCCCAAATCTTCTACTCCTCTGCTATCTTCTTCACTTCCATTATTTTCTTTTTTTAGTTTTTTCTTTCTTTTTATTTCTTTCTCCTTCTTCTGCTTCTTCTCTTCTTCCTTCTGTTTCTGCCTTTCTAACTTTTCCTGCTTTGGTCTCCACTATTTACTATACTTATCTGGATACCTCATGATTTTTACTTCTTCTATTTTCCAGTCAATCTCAGGATTGTAATATGTAAGCTATGGTATTTCCAAAATTACACTTCACTTCTATCTACCAATCACATCAATCACTGTTCTCTCCCTATATCCTTGATAATAAATATTTTATCTCCACTATATATTCAATAAGTGTCTCTTTGTTGAGAGAACTATTCACATTCCTCACATATTGTAATTCTGGAGATTATTACTTGATATTCAGCTCCAGCCTTCTGGTATAATTTCATTACCAGATAATATTTTCTTTCTATTCTTGTTTGGTAATATTATATTACATAATTACCTAAACAATTACAGTTTCTTCTGTAATACCTCCTTATTCTTACATAAAGCATCACTGGTAAGGACTTATTTTAATATTATATACTTACTCTTATATTAAGTATCACAGCTTTGAGCCCTTAGTGTTTGATGTTTGAGTCAAGTGAAGTCTATCCAGACTTACACATATATAGGTTTTTCTATTTTCTTCAACTTAAATCTCTACTTTCTTACAAACTCCAAGCTCATAACTAATCCTGTCACTCTACTATCTAGTAATGCCTCTACTGTTACTTTCTCCTAAGTATCAATTCTTTCAGGCCCAATCTTCACTGTAACTTTCCTTAACATGTTTCTATTATCTAGGTTGCAGTAAGATTTATTGTTTATTATTTTAGAGAGCATTGCAAACCTATTATTGTTGTGGCAACCACTAGACCAGTGTCCAATAACAGCACTACAAGTAAATCTCAAGGGCAGATATCTAGTGGAGAACACGAGTTGTGTAATTCACAAGAGAACTCAACAGGAAATCACAACAGTATTCTACTGACTATTTATATATCTATCCATGGTCTGTGCTATGACTGTGTATCCTACCCTAATGTCCATGCCCTATTCTCATGTTCATTACTAATCTACCTCATATCTTATTACTTATCCACCATATGTCTACCTCAAGGCCAGTATGCCATATACATGTACTCTGATATCATACCCTAAACCCTACTCTTCATCTTCATTGTCCATGCATATACTATATGTATACCATGAGGAAACCATGCTATTAATATGTTCCTTGACATCACTCTATCTCTAAACTCTTCTCAATTCTTCCAGACCACTCTAGGCCTTATGATGTAATGTCATGTGACTTCCCAGTCACATGCCTTCTTTCTCTTATCATAGGCTAATAATATAACTATCTATAAATATCTCACTAAAGTCTGTCCATACTTTCTTGTCTTATAACAATTATAGCTACTAGAATCTAATCAAGAACTTCTAGACTCTCTTTCTCATTTAAATTACTTGTATTACTACTATTTCCATATTCTATTCTTCTTTCTTGCTCAAAAAGTCTTTGATTTCTATATTTTTTTGCCAAATATCCAAAACCTTCACAACTGTAACAACTCCTTCTTTAGTCTATATCTATTGTTGTGGTAACCACTAGTCATAAAGACCAATAGAGACACAAGCAATAAATCTCAAGAACAGATATTGTTGTGGGAATCACAAGAAAACTTGACAAGGAGTCTCTGCTTAATTGCTATCCTATTTATATAAATTACAGGTAGTCCATGCTATCAATAATTAACCCTACCCTAAAGTCCATGTATCATCTATACTTTACTCTTATATCTTTCATAAAAACACCATATTGTATATATATATCTTGACATCATCCTTCTTGCCCTTTCTAGCCTGCTTTAGCCAAGTCTAAGTTTATGACCTTATATCATGTGATATGTCATATAACCTCAGTTATATGCCTCTTCATTGTCAAAAATAAAAAGAAATATAAATCATGCCTAGGCATAAATTCTGCTTATTGATTTGGGTCTACTATAGTTGCATTTGTTCTTTTTACTTCTCTCATTGGAGCAGACCCTGCCAGTATCTGCTATTAGGAACTATCTTGTCTTTTTAGCCAAATTTGAGGCTGTGGTATCTATTTCCATTGTATCTCTGTATTTTGTCTTGGTGTTAAAAGCTCCTATTTTCTCTTTTCTCATAACTACTTTTCTTTTTATATATTTCTCTCTTCAGTGTCTGTTTAAATTTACCACCCTTTCATACCACTGCTTTATACTTCTTGGAGGTTGTTCTGTTTCTATCAACTCTTTCTAATTACTTCACTCATTCTTCTTTTGAATTATTCCACCAATAGCCTTCTCTTATACCTACTATCTCTTGCTACTCTTCTGAACTCTTATACAAACTTCTCTATTATTCTACTCTCTTACTCTATCTTTTTCCATTCTGCTATCTTTATTGTCTTGTTATCTTCTCCACCAAATTCTTTCTTTAAATCTGATAAAAACTCCTTTAATTGTCTTATATTCTAAACTTCTTCTTTTTAAATATCTGCTAAACTCCCTTGTATATAGGATAGCACCTACTGAATTTGTTTTTCTACTACTGTTTCCCTCATTCTTATAAATAGTTTACATGCCATCAAAAATCCAAAACTTTACTTGCTGCTCTGCTAAATATTTGTGGCTTAGTCACTTCTATATTAGACCCAATGTTGGGTTGGAAAACTTCTACTGTTCCTTCTTCTACTGATCCTGCTACTAATAGGACTTGAATTTATACCTGCACTGCTACAAGCTGTTCTTGTTGCTATCAAATAATTTGCTGTAAGTTGTGTTAACTCATGTTGTAGTAAAGGATAGAAAATCAATAGACACTGGTGATATTAAGAAGCATGTTAACCACATTGCTACCACATAGTGTACACATGGTGCACTTATGGATGACACATGGACTTTAGGATAGGATACACAGTAGAAGCATAGTCATAGCATGGACCATATGTAATAATATATATAGGATAGCAATTTAGCAGAGACTCCTTGTTGAGTTCTCTTGTAATCTCTATATTGATAGCCTACTGAGAGCTTTACTTGCTTGTGTGATTATTAGACTTTGTGTCTAGTGGTTGCCACAACAGTAAGGTGGAACCAGTGCTGGTTTCTCCCTCAGAATCATACTCTAAACTCAAATTTATCTTAGTATATGCTAGTAGCACTCTTCTTATCTGTCTCATATTATCTACTAACTACCTCAACTACTAACTACTGCTCTAATGAATTTGTAAACAATTTTGATCTAAAAAGGTTATTTTACTCTAGACAGTACCAAAAGAGTTACTACCATTTTCCTACATAAACAGGTCACAAAGAGTTACTGCAGTATAGAGCTACTACTTAAAAGAAACTAACTATCATGTCTATACAAGGTAATACATCTACAAAACATCAGTAAGCTTTAACACAATATGAATGACTAATATTATAACTTGAGACTTGGCTTAGGTTGTAACTTAGGCAAAAACTTGAGAAAGAATAGGAAATGAGTCAATTAGTAAAGTATAAAGATACAAGATAGTATCTATAGCTATATATACTTATTAACAATGAGAAATACATATAATGTTATAGAGAAAACAATAAGGAAAGAGATAAGAAAGCTTCTACTACTATATAAGATACTGACTAAGTATACATAAGAAAACAACAAGGCATAGTAGAAAGTAAGTTATAAGCAAAATGAACCTTAGCATATATTCAACACAAGATAAATGTCTATATAATATGAGGTCATTGATTATGCAATTATAAAACAGTATTATTCTTTGGTTGAAAATAATAAGAGAGTAAAGAGAAAGAGCTCTAAGTTGGACAGTTTTAAGAGATAGATATCAAGTTCTAATGTTATGACCTTAAGATCTTAGAGTAGATTAAGAAAAGAAATCTTATATAAGAGTTACATAAGAGAACTTGATAAAGTTTCTAATATAGGATTGTTTACCTTATATATACTAGACTACTAGTCTATACTATACTATCATCAGCCTATCCTAAAGGGCTATATATTATTCTTAAAGTCAACATATATAAAACATATTATATGATATCATCTTGTTTTATATATCATGTGACTGTGTGATATGTGACTGTGACGGCATTATATAACATATAAATAATGTGTGACACTGAGTTATATTATGTGATAGTTTGTGATAGTTATATATAATATTATACTAACTTCTAACCCTAAGTCCCAAATATTAAAGATAAAATAAAAATGAGAAATAAAATAAAAATAAATAAAGTTCATCATCTTCAACTCTAATATACTTAGTATGCTATTAATTGTTTGATTAGTGGTTATTATAACAAAAATATAAATGTTAAAAAAGTATTTATAAAATTGAACTTATATAATAGTATATAAATAAAGGGGGGAGATAAGTGGAAAATAGCATTCACAATACCAGAAAGGTCATTTAAAAGAAACCTGATTAATACTGGAGAAATAGCAAGTTTTATTGATAATATAATTGTGAAAACAAAAAAGAAAGAAGAATATGGTGAAGTGATAGAAGAAATAGTGAAGAAATTAGCAAAAAATGATTTATATGTAAAACTAGGAAAATACAAGTGAAATTTTAGAGAAGTAGGATTTCTAGAAGTAGTAATAAAACCAGAGGGAGTTAAGATAGAGGAAAAGAAGATAAAAGAAGTATTAAACTGGCTGACTCCAAAAGAAGTTAAAGATATACAGAAGTTTTTAGAGCTAGCTAATTACTATTGGTAGTTTATTAAAGATTTTACAACAATAGCTAGACCACCATATGATTTAGTAAAAAAAAAGACCAAAAGTAAAATTGGATAAAGAAGCAGGAGAAAGCATTTCAATAGTTAAAAGAAAGATTTACAAAAGAGCTAGACTTAAACAAAAAAAATGAGAATAAAAGTTGATACATCAGATTATGTAATAGAAGAGGTTTTATCTATGGAGTGTGAGAATGGATGATGGAGACTAGTAGCTTACTTCTCAATGAAATAGAGAGGAACTATGAGATTTATAATAAGAAAATGTTAGCAGTAATAAGAGAGCTAGAAGACTGGAGATATTTATCAGAGAGTATAAAATTCAAGTTTGAGGTTTGGACAGACCACAAGAACTTGGAATATATCATGAAAGTGTAAAAGTTAAATAAAAAAAACAAGACTGTTGGGCACTTTATCTGTCAATATTTAACTTTACTTTAAAATATATGCTAGGAATAAGATAATTAAAAAACAATGAATCTGTTATTTAGCTGAAGTAGTAATAGAAGAATCAGAAGTAGATATAATAGAAGAAATAAAAATAGCTAGAGAAAAGAATAAAGGAGATAAAGAAGGTAGGAGTAAAAATGTTAAGGGAAGATGAATGACAGATAGAAGGAGATTTAGTGTTGAAAGAAGGAAAAGTGTATGTACTGAAGGATGAGGCATTGAGAGTAGAGATAATCTAGTTATACCATGATATACTAGCAACAGGACATAGAGGAAGATAAAAGATGGCAAAGTTGGTAACAAGAAACTACTGGTGGCCATGAGTAACAAAGAATATTGGAAAATATGTTGATGAATGTGATTTATGTTAAAGGATGAAAAATAGAACAAAAATACCAGTATTTAGATAAGTAACTTATGTATTATCCAAGAATGCAGAAGATGGGTCAGAACAACCTTTGGCTTTAGCTTGTATGCTATATTTTTACTAGTCATACTGGTTACATATTTCAAAACAAGACTTAGAGATTTAGTAGATGGAAAATCACTGGAAGGTAGCAAGGTGTGTCATCACCAACACTGGAGATTTATATTAGTTTTAGTTGATTTTTAGGATAACTAATATAATTTCAACTATCAGATTATATACTAGATATACTATCTAGTATATTTATCTAGAATAGAGACTATTGTACAAGTTATTCTAATTTCTAGTGATTTTCAGATATTAAGAGATAAAGTTCCATAGAATTAGCAAAGATCTAGCAAGGATATTTGAAGTGAGTCAGAGATGTGTAATCTGCACTAGAAGAGGTTGGAAAGTGTAGATGAGAGAGAAAGGTTATTTACAGTTTGGAATAGATGTGACAAACTTTTCTTATCTCCTTACTTCTATACCCATTTTTTCTTCAAACTCCCATATATTGCTTTCCACTATAAACTTCTTCTATCATACTAAATATTTTACAACTTCTCTTTATTTAAAATTTTTCTACTTTTTACTCTTCAACTCTATCTACTTTTACTAGTTTTACTTTTTTTTACTTTATATCCCTCTACTTACTCTCTATATCTTACTACTTGACTGATGTTTACAATCTGTTACAATTAAAGACTCCAAGTTAAATCAATAAAGGAATTTTGTAGTGTTTACACAAGAGAACTTAATAGAGTTTCAATATAAGAGTATCTATCTTATATATGTTAAACTACTGGTTCATGCTATACTAACCTTAGCCTACCCTGAAAACTATATATATTATATGTCATTGACATATAGAATAACATTATTAATCTTTAACACTAAGTTTAAAAATGGAAATAAATTCTATTACTTTCTCTACTTTTTTCTTTTTCTTAATATCTGCTCTCATTCTTATTTCTCTATTATAATTTGCTATAAATAAAGACATCTTAGTGGTTTAATATATTCTATTATTAATCACAAATTCTACTATTGCTAACTATTCTAGCCAATCCATTTGTCTATGATCTATAAAAAATTGAAGATATTTTTCCAACTTCTGATTCATTTGTTGAATCTATTCATCTATTTATAAGTAAAAGGATGTTAATAACTTTGTTTTGATTCCTAATATTCTATTCAACTCTTTTATTAACTTCATTGCAAACTGAGGTTTTTTATCTGATATTACACTCTTTGACAACCTTCATATATTATCTCTAAACAACTATACTAATTTTTTTTGCCAACATTCCTTCTATCATTGTTATAAAATATGCTATTTTGAACAACTTATTACAAACCACCAGAATTGCATCTTTCTCAGTTACTAATAGCAACTTTGTAATGAAGTCTACTATCAAATATATTTATGGCTTCTTAGGTACCTTATTCACCATCAATATTAAGAACTTAAGACCTTAAGTAAAGTTTAAAGAGTAACTTTAGATTGGGTAATTACAAGAGAACTTGATGGAGCTCCTAAGTATAATGTATCTATCTTATATATATTTGAGTCATGGTTTATATTATACTATCCTAAAAAGACATATATTATCCTTAAGGTCAACATGTATAAAACATGCTATATAACATCATTGTTCTAAAATCTTTTATGTTTTTCTGTGATACATGATCATGTGACTGTTATGTAAAACCCTAACTTTAAATATAATTAAAGAAAATAAAATAAAATAAAATTTAATATTTACAACTCTAACATTACTCCTTTTTTAAGATTCATTTTCAAACTTCCTATTATTCCATCCAAATAAAATCTTTACTATATACTTCTCTGGTAACTCACTTTTTTTGAACTCCTCCATACTCTGGTTTAATTTTACTTTCTATATTTTTTTCATTCCCTCTTATTATCTAACTTCTGCTTTTATTCTTCCATCAAACTCATCTACCAAATTTTTCAAATCTTCCTCTTTTTCCCATATATTATTTTCTACTGTAAACCCCTTTTATCTCACTAAATACTTTATTACCCCTCTCACTTTTCACTTATTTAAAAATTTCTCCACTTTCCACTCTTCTATTTTATCTACTTTTACTGGTTTTGGTTCTTTCACTCTCTGTTTCTTTATTGGTTTACTATATTGCTCAATTCTACTAATATTTACTACTAGATGAATTCTCATAGAGGTTAGTAGTTTCAGCTTCACTGTATTTTTTGATACTACCTCTTTTATCTTATATAGCTCCACATATCTTTCTGTTAACTTCTTTACTGGTTTCTCTTTAAAAACTGAATTCCTTGTAGTTAACATTACTTTATCAATGCTGCTCCTGCTTTCTCTTGTACTTTCTTCATCCTCTCTGTAAGCTCTATTGCTTTCTCTACTTTTCCCTTCTTTCTGATATCTGCCTCCATCCTTAACTTTCTTCCATAGTTTGCTATGAAAGGTAAAACCTTTGTTGCTATATGAGCTTTGTTGTTCACCACAAACTCTGCTGTCACTAACCACTCCAGCCAATCTCTCTATTTATACTCTGTGAAGAACCTTAAATACTATTCCAACTCTTAGTTTATCTGCTGTCTGCCCATTTATCTGTGAGTGGAATACTGTTAATAGTCTCATCTCTATGCTTAATATCTCATTCAACTTCTTTGTCAATTCTGCTGCAAACTAAGATCCTCTGTTTGATATGACACTTTCTGGTAACTTATGTAGCTTCTATATATTATCTCTAAACAATCTTACTAGATCTTTTTCCAATGTTCCTTCTGTAATTGCTATAAAATGTGTTATCTTTGACAACCTATCACATACTACTAATATCATGTCTTTTCCTGCTACCAGCAGCAACTTCACGATAAAGTCTACTATTAAGTATATCTATAACTTCTCTAGTACTTCATTTATCATTAACTTTTCTGCTGATGCCTCTGTTCTGTTTTTCATCCTCTAACATAAGTTACATCACTTTACATATTTTCTTACATCCTTTGTTACTTCTAGCCACTAGTAATTTCTCATTACTAATTCTGTCATCTTCTATCTATCTCCATATCTTTCTACCAGAATATTATAATGTAACTATATAATCTCTATCCTCAACTTCTTATCCTTTGATACATATAACTTTTTCTCTTTCAGAATTAAATATCTCTCAATCTCCTACTTGTTTCCCCTCAAATTTCTTACTCCTGCCTTCTTCATCTCCTCCACTATTTTTACCACTTCTCTATTTTTCTCTCTTGCTTTTTTTATTAATTTTTAATTCTTAGAACATGTTTTAGAGTCAAATTAAATATAAACAGATATAGTACCCAACAGGCCTATTGTTGATTTAACTTCTGTGCTTTCATGAAATATTCCAAATTTTTATAGTTCATTTAGACTTCAAACTTGTACTTTGCACCTTCTAACAAATGTTTCTAGTTTTCTAGCCCTCTAATCACTGCCAACATCTCCTTACTATGTATTTCATAATTTCTCTCTGTCTCATTGAAATATTTTGAGAGATAAGCTATTAGTCTCTACTTCCTATCACTATACTTCATTAATAATACTTCTTCTATTACATAATCTAATACATCTGTGTCTATTCTTATCTTCCTATCTAAGTCTAGTACCACTAAGATTGGTTTCATTGTAAACCTTTTCTTTAATATCTCAAATAACTTTTCTTATCTAATTTCCTATTCTTACTTCTGTTTTTTCCTTATCAACTCATGTAACAGCCTTGCTATCTTTGCAAATCCTTCTACAAATCTCCTATAGTAGTTTGCCAGTCCTACAAACTTCTGTATATCCTTAACTGATTTGGAGACTGGCCAATTCAATACTACTTTTACTTTTTCCTTCTCTATTTTTATTTCTTCTGGTCTAATCACTATCTCCCAAGAAATCTATTTCTCTCACTTTCTATTTACACTTCTCTGGCTTCACATAAAAATAATTTTCCTTTAACCTCCTCAATATCTCTGTTATTAATTTATTATATCCTTCTTCTGTTTCTATCTCTACTATTATATTATCTATAAAAATTTTTACTTTCCCCATATTAATTAAGTCTTTCAGCAACTTATTCATTATGACTTGGAATATGGCCAGTAAATTTGTCAATCTAAAAAACATGACCATTGGTTCAAATAACCCTTCTGGTATTATAAAGGCCACTTTCTACTCATCTTCTTCCTTAATTCTCATATTATTATATTCCCACCTCAAATTTATCTTCATAAATATTTCCCTGGTCTCAATATTCTTGATGACATCTGAAATAAGTGGTAATGGATAATTATTCTTTACCATTTACTCATTGAAATATTGATAATCTTGTACTATTCATTGCTTCCTATCCTTTTTTCCTATGAAAAATACTGGTACTATTTGAGGTGACTTTGAGGGTCTGATATACTCTTTCCTTAATTGTTCTGATATAAACTTGCACATATCCTCTCTCTCCTTCCTCAACAATAGATATACTTTTCCTTTTCTTAGTACAAACCCTTCTTTCAAATTTATTGTATAATCTCATATCTTCCTTATTGGCATTTTCTCATTCTGCTTTTTCTGAAAATCTTGATCTATCTGTGAAATCATTCCAGTACTAACTTCTTCACTTCTTCTGATCTTGCTACTTCTTCTTTCTCATCCCAAATTTTCCACTCCTCTACTGTCTTCTTTATCTCTATTATTTTTCTTCCTTTTGTTTTTTTTTTTTTCTGTTCTTCTTTCTTTACTTCTCTCTCTTTTATTTTATTTTCTTCTTCTTCTTTCTTCTCTTCTTCTTTTTGTTTTTGCCACTCCAATTTTTCCTGCTTTGGCCTCTACTGTTTTTTGCATTCTTCTGGATACCTTGTCATTTTTACTTCTCTTATTTTCCAATCAATCTCAGAATTGTAACAAGTTAGCTATAACATTTCCAAGATTACACTCCACTTCTACCCTCCAATCACATCTATCTCTGTCCTCTCTCTATATTTCTGGTAATAAATATTAATCTCTTTTGTATTTTCTATTGGCCCCTTTTTGTTAAATATTTTATTTATATTTCTTATATAAATAGGTTTTTCTATTTTCTTTAATTTAAACTCCTGCTTTTTTGTAAACTCTAAACTTATTACCAGTTCTATTACCTCACTATCCAACAATGCTTTTACTGTAATTTTCTCTTGTATATTTATTCTTTCTAACCCTATTCTCACTGTTATTTCTCTTAATGACTCTTTCTATTTTTGTCTTCTTTCTTTACCTCCTTCTTTGCTTTTTCCTTCCTTAAGGTCATCTTTTTATCTTTTTCAGATTTCTTTCAATCTGGAATATCAGCTTTCATTACACAGTTAGCCAGTATATTGAATCTATCGTAAGAATCTAATTAAGAACTACTAGATTCTCCTCCTCTTTTAAATTGTCCATATTATTTCTATTGTCTCTATATTCTATCTTCTTCTCTTAGTCTACTATTTCCTGATTCCTACAATTCTATATGATGTGGCCAAATTCTCTGTAGCTATAACAATTCTTCTCTCTATCTACTTCTATTGCATTTATGTCTCTTCTTATTCTTTCTCTTCCAACTTGTTCTTACAGAGAGTTTCTGACCATAATTGTATTTGTTCTTTTTACCTCTTCCATTGGTGTAGGTCTCATCAGTGCTTGTTGTATTTCTTGTTTTCTGGGCTATACTTGAGGTGGAGGCAGTTATGGCCTTACTTTTATCTAGTTATTTTCCACTCTTCCTTGTTTCTGTCTCTGTTTTCTGTTTTCTCTTCTCCTCAACTATTCTTCTTTTTTCCTACTCTTCCTCTAATACTTATCTAAATTAGTTGCCTGCTTATACCACTGTTCAATGCTAGTTGGAGGTTTCTCTACTTCTATCAACTTTCTTCTTATTGCTCTATTCATTCTCCTCTTGAATTTCTCTACCAGTGCTCTTTCTTCATATCCACTTCCTCTAGCTGCTCTTCAAAATTCTTGTATAAATTCTTTCATGGTTTTTCCTTTCTGTTC
The DNA here is from genome assembly GCA_022457215.2 of Leucocoprinus gongylophorus. Taxonomy (NCBI): domain Eukaryota; kingdom Fungi; phylum Basidiomycota; class Agaricomycetes; order Agaricales; family Agaricaceae; genus Leucocoprinus; species Leucocoprinus gongylophorus. The sequence goes on from JAJOHK020000022.1 coordinate 38,372, forward strand.
TATCCCCCTAAGTTCTGCCACTTTTACCAACTCTTTATCTTCCCCTCCAAACTTCTTTCTTAACTCTAACAAAAATTCTCCAGCAGATCCAAATTCTACTTCTTCTGTTTCCAAATCATCTAATAAATTCTCTTTTCATATGTCCACCAATTCTCCCTACACATATAATAGTATCTATTGAATTTTTTTCTCTACCATTGCCCATCTTATCTTCATTCTCAGATATAGTCTATATGCTGTGATAAAACCTCCTACTTTCCCTGCTTCTCCATTAAAAACTAGTGGCTTGGCTATCTCTATATTGGTTTCTGTATTAGATCTTTCTATTACTCCTTCCACTCCTACTATTGCTCCTTCTGTAATTAGAATCAGAATCTGTACCTGTATTGCCACTAACTATTTCTGCTGCTATCTAATGATTTGATGGAAATTATACTGATTTATGGTGTTGTATGATAGGGGAGAATTGATGGGTGATGCTAATGCTAATATTGGAGGGAATAATATATACAATAATAATGGAGAGAAGCTGGTGCTAGCCTCTATCTCAGACTCATATTCTAAACTTGAAACAATCTTGGTAAGTACTAGTAGGTTCTCTTCTTGCCTTATCTTATACTATCTACTGACTACTTTTAGTTACTGACTACTGTCTTAATGAAATTGTAAAAAAAATTGGTTTAAGAAGACTATTCTACTCTAAGCAAGATCTTAAGAACACTTGCTGTTCTCTTGCATATACTAGTCACCAGGGGACCAATAACACAGTGCTAATATAGTAAAAAGATATAGAACATGTCCACAAAAGATAATATGTTTGAAATACACTAGTAGACTTTGGTGTAAACAAACAGCTAAGCTTTTCCTACCTAATTAGTATACCTTTTATATCTAGGGCCTAGCAATTCTTCTTGACTAAATGACTATGTCATTCTTTAGTTCAGTATAGTAAGAAAGAAAAGTGTTGAAAAGGCTCTGTATTAAGTAGTCTCAAGAAAAATAATTGAGTTCTAATATTAAAAACTTAAGACCTTAAGTAAAGTTAAAAGTACAACCTTGAATTAGGTAATTATAAGAGAATTCAATGGAGCTCCTAAGTATAATGTATCTACCTTATATATATCTGGCTCATGGTCTATACTATACTAACCTAATCTACTCTAAAGAGACATATGTTATTCTTGAGATCAATATGTATAAAATATACTATATAACACTATTGCCTTAGAATCTTCTACATCCTTTTATAGCACATAATTATGTGATAGTGACTGTGACTATATCATGTGACTGTCACATTAAACTCTAACCTTAAACATAATCAAAGAAAAAATTTAAAATAAAATAAAATAAAATAAAGTCTAATGTTCATAATACTGATAATCAACTTTCTTACTAGTGTCTTTATTCTATTTTTTATCCTCTAATACATATTATACCCATTGACATACTTTTCCATATCTTTTGTTACTCTTAACCACCAATAATTCCTTACTACCAACTCTGTTATTTTTCATCTTCTTTTATATCTTTTTCTTTTATCTGTTATTCATCTTTTCTTTAATATATCTACTTTAAGTTCTTCTATTACTACTTCTGTTAAATTATGAATTCATTTTTAAAAACTAATTTTTGGTTTTTATTATTCTTTTTTACACTTATTTTCCAGTCTGGTCTCCTACTAAGTCTATCTACTTTTTCAATTTTTGTTCCTGATACTATCAGAGTTAAAAACAATAGACTTAATTTATTTTCATTTCATTTCTCATTTCTATTTTATTTTCTCTTTATTTTCTTATTTTTAGACTTAGAATTAGGGGTTAGTGTGATATCACATATGACTGTCACATGTTACATGTTACAAAAGAATGTAGAAGGTTCTAGAATAATAATAATATTATACTATATATTAATAGTATATAGTACATATATTTATATTCTTTAAAGTAGGCTAGATTTAGTGTAGTATAGAATATTAGTCTAGTGTATATAAGGTAGACACCTTGTACTTAGAACTCCATTGATTTCTTTTGTATTACTTTAATATAAGGTTGTTTTTCTGCTCTAACTCTTAAGTCTAAGTTTATAACAGGTACATTTTTAAGATAAAGTCAAATCTTGACAAATATAATATACAGCAAGCTTACTTTCTGTTCAACTTTTGCACTTTCATGAAATATTCTAAATCCTTATAGTCTGTCCAGACCTTAAACTTGAACTTTGTGCCCTCTAACAAGTGCTTTCAATTTTCCAATCCTCTAATTACTGCTAATATCTCCTTATTATAGATCTTATAGTTTCTTTCTGTCTTACTAAGAGATTTTGAGAGATAGGCTACATGTTTCCATTTCTTGTCCTCATATTCTATAAATAAAACTTCTTCTGTTACATAGTCTAATATATCTATATCAACTTCCATTCTCATTTTTTTGTCTAAGTCTAGTACTGCCAATATTAGTTTTTTTGTAAATTTCTCTTTCAACTTTTCAAATGCCTTTTCCTGCTTTTTTGTCTAGTTCCATTTCTAATCTTTTTCACCAAATCATTATAAAGTTTTTCATGAATCACCAATAATAATTAGCTAATTCTAAAACTTCTGAATATTTTTGACTCCCTTTCACCTTTTCTTTGTCTATCTTGATTTCTTCTAGCTCTTACCAAACCATTTCCAATGATATATTGTATATCTTATAGTAATAAGTATTCATAGAGATATAAGTATATCAATATAGTAATATAATTAGTTACCTTCTAAAATTAGCCTGACAGCTCTCATCAGGTACAAGTTTTGATCATGTGATTTTATTTTTTATTATCTATATTGATCTTAATCATCATTGTTGTCAAGATTGTTGATGGTGGACTTTATTTTATTTTCTCTTTTCACTTTATTTTACTTTACTTTACTTTTTCCTTTTTAATTTTCTATTTTTAGAACAACTCAGGTTAGGGTCTATCAGTCACGCTGTCACATCAGTCACAAATTGATGGCGAAGTCACAAGACTGATCACGAGACTTAGAGAACAGAGTAGAAGATTCTGGAACAAAGTGATGTCATACAGCATGGACAACACATGCTGGCCTCATGTTATACTCATGGTTATTTAGGGTAGGGTGCACAGTAGCTAGCATGGACCATGGGTACTAGTATATAAGGTAGACTACTTTGTATTAGGAACTCTATCGAGTTCTCTTGTGTTACTCCAATACAAGAGTTGTTTCTTGACTTAACACTTTAAGTCTTGATTTATAACAATTGTCATCATTATTGAACTTTTAAATCACTCCTAAACCTCTGTGAGTATATCTAAGGTTTAGATATCACAAATAAGTAAGTAGTTTATTTTGTAATATGAACTATATTTTGTAGTTAAAGTTGAACATCTGCCATAGTCTCCAATCCTCTGATGATCTTATGATACTTCTTCATTCAATCCTTCCTTTTATTATTTAATGCAATGATCAGATTCATGTCATTGATAGTGTAAGAAATATAGAGGTTAGAAGAGGTAGATATGGTGGTGAATTAGTAGGCTATTTGAATTGATTTCTTAATGTTTAGTGAACTCAAGATATCAAATTGAAGTTTTACCCCCCTTTCTTATAGATTTTAATCCAAAATCTTTGTTTAATAATCTTCAATCACCTCCTTAGCATGTGGTAATCCCATTTCAGATATCTACTAATCATGTTTGTTCCCATATTCTTTCTAATACATTAAGAATTATATAACATGTCTTTGTTTTCTATGATTTCTAATTTCTACTTTGTATTCTTCTTCTTCATTAATAATATCTGGTGGTAGAGCTACATCCATATGTTGTTCTTTGAATTGTGGCCTCCTACATTGTGTTAGCAGGTTTTCATTAAACACATTATAAATTACTTATCTTTTTAGTAACTCTAGCTGAAATGTTCCTTGACCAATATTCTTTAAGATTGTCATATGCAAGTCCACCTGTCTGGAAATAATGTCCCCATAGTAAAACTACCTCCAAATTATACAAGCCTACCTTCCACAGTAGCCACCTTTCTCGTAACACATCTCATGGCAGCACTGCAACCATCTGGGTATTCCATCTTCCATGGTAGAGATACTCCTATTCAACTTGGTCTTCCATGATGGAGTTACTCCTGTCAGTGTCTCAACACTAAAACCCCGAGCATCTCCTAAACTATCAGTTTGTATTTAAGACTAGTAGTTATATTGTAATTCACTAGTCTGATAATCAACAAAGATAATCTCTTATTGAACTTAATCTCTGGTATTCAACAGCGACATACCAATCAGCACTCACTTCCATCTCAGACTTCTTCCTATCATCTGAAGTTGCGACCACATAGCAAACAGATGGCACAGCACATAAGCTGAAGCCAAGGTCATTCCACAAGTCTGCTTATCTCTGAGTCCATCCTGTGAACTTCCATCCCAGTTGTTATAAGACAAGTGTGTGGACAGACTTTAGAGTTAGGGTTAGTGGACAGAAATAGGACAGTAGTAATTATTAGTCTACAACTGAGGAAGAACATGTGGCCTGAAAGTCATGTGACAGAGTCTAAAACGGTCTGAAAGGACTAACAGTCTAGAAGGATCGAGAGGAGTCTAGATCAGAGTTAGGGTTAGGAGTGATGTCAAGAGACATGAGTTCCTCATAGTATACACATAGTGCATACATGGTGATGGAGATTAAAGAGTATAATGTCAGGGCACATAGACATGGCATGGTGGCCTTGAGGTAAAAGCATAGTGGATAAGTAATAGGACATAAGGTAGACATATTGTTGTAGCATGGACCACATTGTATTTATATAAATAGAGGAGCAATGCAGTGAGGGCTCCTTGTCAAGTTCTCTTATAATCCCCACTACTAGATAGCCTTCTGTGAGCTTTGCTGAAGTAAGCATACTACAAGTGCTATTCCGGCGAGTGGTTGCTACAACACCAGTATGAACCGTGCCTGACAGTATTATTAGACTCCCAAGTCTGATGTCACTTCTGAGCAGTTCCACCTGCTAAACTCTCTGTCACAGTTCCATCTGCAATCCATTTCACTTTGTACTTCAAAGTCCAAATGGCTTCCTCTCGCTATAATTCTTCAACTCTGGTCCCACTGCTTGGGACACCCTTCAACATGATCTCATATTTCAGTGACTAGATGGCTTATCTGCCAAATGTGCCACAATATTCAAGATGAATCCATCAAAGAGGCTATTCATTTCCAAGGTCTTCTTCCAGTATAATCCAACCAGCTGGACAGTTTCATCTGTTTCTGGCCCAAGTATCATCCCTGCAGACAATGATCCTAATTGGGAGGATGCCCTTACTACTAATCCTATTACTAACTTAACAGCTAATAGACCTACTTCTTCTACTTGCTCATGGTCAAAACCCTGTCGGAGCAATAATACTAATGAACAACTGGCCAAGGTACTCGGTTGACTTGCTAACATCCTTAATTTTAATCAGACTCCTGAACCCAATACTAATTCAAGGGGGACTAAAGCCCGCATCCCCAACACTTTCAGCGGCACTGAGCCTGACAAGCTCAATAATTTCTTGTTCCAATGCCATCTATACTTCCACACTAATCCAGCACAATTCAACATGGACATTGCAAAAATCAACTTCACAATGACTTATCTTACTGGAGTAGCCCAGGACTGGTTTGAGATGGGCCTCAACCAAGAAGACCAGAGCATCTTTCAAGACTGGCTCTCTGACTAGAACCTATTTGTGGACAAGCTACATCAACATTTTGGTCTCTCAGACCCCGTTGGTGAAGCAGCCAACATGTTGGATAATCTTTGCATGAAACCCAGCAATAAAATTTCTACTTACAATGTGGACTTCATGTGCTATACCTCCCAATTAGGTTAGGGAAATAGTGTTCTATGCCATTGCTATTACCAGAGGCTCCCCAATCAGATCCAGGATTCTATCTTCACCTGGGAACAAGAAAACTCCATCTCATTCTAGGATATGTACACCTTAACAATGACTATTGATCACCGCTACTAGAAAAGAGACTACAAACACTACCATGTAAGGCAGGCGAAGAAAGAGAGTCCTACTCTTGGAAGCAAGGAAAAGCTTCCACCTCCAGTTCTGCCATGGCCTCCCAGAACAAGACAAATACACCTCTGGTAGCCCCATCTGCCAAGAATCCTTTCTTAAAGCCATCTCCATTCTCCACTCCCAAGAAGCAACCCAATACTCTATGGGTGGACCTCTCTTCCAAGCTGGCCAGCAATGGCAAGTTGACTAGTGACAAGTGCAAGAAGCGTCTCGAAAACAATCTGTGCCTCTATTACAGTGCAGGAGACCACAAGCTAGACTCCTATCTCAAGAAGCAGACTACAGTCTCTTCCAAAGGCTGTAGTGCTTCAGCAACTGCTGATATTCTGGCAGCTGTTTCTGAGAAACCCTTGAAAAAATAAAGAGCGACCCCTAGAACTCTGTACAGACTAAGGGCCATGTTGAACTTCCTTGTGCAGCAACAAGTCCAATTCGACTCAACATATCTGCTCTTTCTGATCCTCATTCACTTTTTGTTTCCCTTACTTCTCCCTTGATCCTTGGTCAGGATCACCTTAATAAAATTCCATTCCAAGCTCTTGTCGACTCTAGGTCTACCCACTGCTTTATAGACTCTAAATTTGTGGATGCTCACCACCTAAAGACATCTGCAACTCCTCCAGTTGCTTTCCACTTGTTTGATGGTTCATCAAACAGCATCATCTCCGAAATTGCCAACTTGCCCATAATTCTTTCTACTGGTGATTGTATGAATCTAGACTTCTATGTCACTCCACTTGATTCTTCCTGCTCTTTGGTCCTTGAATACAACTGGCTTGTTTGACACAATCCACTGATTTACTAGGTAAATGGGTCGATAAACTTCTGTCCATCTTTGCAGGAAAATCTTGCTCCTTCATACATCGCGGCCAACATACCATTGGCATCTTTGTCCTTTTTGGACAACCCTCTGCAATCATTGGACTCCACAGTTTCCATACCTGCATCTGAGACCTCTGTGTCTAACTCCAAGCAACCTAACATTGCTATCATTGGTGCTGCAGCATTCTTGCACACATCAAAACTTCTGGGCTCCCACAATTTCAAACTTTGTCTTTGTTCTTCGGACATTTAGGCCAACTCCACAAAACTTGCAGAAACTCCTGATCTCTCCAATGTTCCTTCCGAGTATCATGAATTTGCCAATGTTTTCAGCAAAACTAAAGCTGAAACTCTCCCTCCTCATCGTTCTTATGACCTCAAAATCAATCTGGAAGAGGGTGCTCAACCTCCAGTTGGCCCTATATACTTTCTTTCAGCATCTGAACAAGAGGCTCTCAAGGAATTCATTGAGGAAAATCTCAACATGGGTTTTATCCAACCAACCTCATCTCCACACGGTATACTAGTCTTATTCATTAAAAAGAAAGATGGTTCACTGCATCTTTGTATCGACTTCCGCAGTCTCAACCATATCTCCAAAAAAGATTGTTATTCACTCCCACTCATCTCCGATCTACTGGACTCACCTCGCAAAGCTCAGGTCTACTCAAAGATAGATCTTTGCCATGCTTACCATTTGGTTTATATCACCGATGGTAATGAATGGAAGACTGCCTTTAGAACACATTATAGATCATTTGAATAGTCTATAATGCCCTTTGGCCTTACCAATGCTCTCACAGCCTTCTAGCAATTCATAAATGACATTTTCTCCAACCTTTTGGATGTCTGTGTCATAATCTATTTAGATAATATACTCATCTACTTAAATAACATGTCCAAGCATTACCAGCATGTAAAAGAAGTACTCAAACGTCTCTGCAAGGCTAGTCTTTATGCCAAAGCAGAGAAATGCAAATTTCACTCCAAGTCAGTAGAGTATCTGGGATATATCCTTTCTTCTTCTAGCCTCACCATGTCCAATGACAAAATAAAGATTATTCAAGACTGGCCGGAACCCAAGAAAGTTAAGGATATTCAGTTCTTCTTAGATTTCGCAAACTTTTACCACAGGTTCATTTTCAACTACTTAGACATTGTCATTCTATTGACACACCTCATCCAGAAGGATATTTCTTGGAAGTTCAACTCCTCCTGTCAAGATGCTTTCAACTCTCTCAAGAAAGCATTTATCTCCATACCTATTCTCACTCATTGGATTTCCAATACTCAACTCATTGTGGAAACTGATGCCTCGGACTATGTTCTTGCTGCAATCCTTTCCATTGATAATGAAGTTCATCCAGTTGCCTTTCACTCTTACACTTTCACTGTAGCGAAGTTGAACTACGATACATATGACAAGGAATTACTTGCCATCTTCGAAGCTTTCAAGATTTGATGACACTATTTGGAAGGTCCAGCCTATCCCATCGATGTTGTTACAGATCATAAGAACCTTGAGTATTTTTCTACTACCAAGATATTGACCTAGAGGCAAGCGCAGTAGTCCAAGTACCTCTTCCAGTTTAACCTTGTTATCAGGTTCCGCTCTGGTTGTCTCGGCACAAAACTGAATACTCTCACTAGATAATAGGATGTCTATCCTAAAGAAGGGAATACTGGCTATGCCACAGTCAACCCTCACAACTTCAAGCCCATATTCACTTAAGAACAATTTGCAGCCTCTGTACAAGCCACGGTCCTTCTTTTTCCTTCCCTCCATACAGCTACAGTCATGGATCTGGACACCCTACATCAAGATATCCTCTTGGCTCTTCCTAGTGACCCAATTGCTACAAAACACATTTCTGCAGATGGCTGGTAGTCTACAGACCCAAATAGTCTACTCCTCCTCAACAACAGAATTTATGTACCATCTGCTGGTAACCTCTGCACACGCATTCTCCAGTACAATCATGATTACATTCTTACAGGACATTTTGGTCAAAACAAAACACTGGAATTAGTCCACCATAGATACTCCTGGCCCAGTCTCTGTGCTAATGTACAACAATTCTGCAAGTCCTGTGTTACTTGTATGTGATCCAAGCCATAACATCACAAGCCCTATGGATCCCTCAAACAACTCCCCATTCCTGAACGACCATGGAATTCCATTTCTATGGATTTTATCAAGAAAATTCTGTCATCCTCTAAGTTTGACACTATCTTGGTCATAGTTGACCGGCTCACCAAGCAGGCAATCTTTATCCCTGCCCATGACACCATCACATCTGTTTGTTCTTTATGTGTTCTCCAAATATGGTGTTCCTTCCTATGTCACCTCCGACAGAGGCTCGGAGTTTGTGTCAAACTTCTTTCAATCTTTAGGTACTGCTCTCAACATATGGCTTCACTTCACTTCAGGTTACCACTCCAAAGGTGATGGACAAACTGAATGCACAAATCAGACACTCAAGCAATACCTCCGTGTATATTGTAACTACCAGCAAGACAACTGGTCTGAACTCCTACCTCTCATGGAGTTTGCCTACAATAATGCTCCAAGTGCTACTACTGGTGTTTCTCCTTTCTTTGCTAATAATGGATATCATCCAAACATCACTGTTCACTCCAAACATGACATTGCTTCCTCCCGAGCCTGTAACTTTACCATAGATCTCAATGAATTATAGAGTACTCTCAAAGCTGAAATCTCTGTGGCCCAACAGCGTTATCAGAAATCCGCTGATGCATGACATTCTCCTGCTCCTGATTTTAAAGTAGGTGACAAAGTCTTTGTCAAGGCTCAGTTCTTCCAGACCACCCAGCCTTCAAAGAAACTCTCCGAAAAATATTTCAGACCCTATGAAATCATCTCTCAGCCTGGCACTCTACCGTTTACTCTCCATCTTCCAGAGTCCATATGCTCTGTTCATCCAGTCTTCTATATGTCCATGCTTGAACCCGCTACATCCAACACTTTCTCTGAGAGAATATAGCTAGCCCCTGCTCCAGTCATAATTGACAGGAAACCCAAATATGAAATTTCTCAGATAGTGGATTCTAAAATTGATTGCTGATGGGCATGTAAACTCCTGTATAAGGTGATCTGGTTAGGGTATGAAGACACTAGAGACAAATTCAAATGGATTCCTGCATTCAAACTCTCTCATACTGCCGACTTGGTATCCAATTTCCATATTGCATATCCCACCAAGCCTGGTCCTCTCCCATTGTTCTAATCACACTGTTGCATTTGTTCCCTGCCTCCGTGCATTCCCAATGGGAATTTTCCTTCATTAATTTTTAGTATATTCTGTCTGCTTATTTTCATTAACCCCTATCTTCACTGTGGCACCTCTACGGTATTTCCCCAGTTGCTTCCCCCTAGCCTTCTTAGAGGGCTGTTGCCCCTCCTTATCTCCAGCAGCAACCTTCTTGTACTTGGACCCCGCGACCTGAGATCCTTTAGCCCCCTCCAATAGGGTGGTCTCTTTCTCTAACATCTTGTCCCGGAGTTGCTGGAGGTACTCCATTGTCCTCTTCTTCCTCTCCTCCTCCTTTGCAACCCTCTGCCTCTTGGCCTCTGCTTCTCTCCTGGCTTTCTAAGCTGCACACTCTGCATAACGGGCTTCCACTGCCTCTTGCAGTCAAAGGAGGGACTGCTCCTCCTCCTCATGCCGTCATTGCATCTCGCAGTACTGCTCCTCGAGCATTTCAGTGTTATTTTGGGAAATGTTGGAGTGGGTGGAGGAAGACATAATAATACAAAAACAAGAGCGAAAAAACTCTCTTTTCTGTTTATGTATTGTTGACCTAGGTACCATCATGGAATTCTCAGATAAATCCAATAGGACTTCAAAGGCTCAGTCCTAAGGGGGGAATACTGTCATATGCAAGTCTATCTGTCCGGAAATACATCCTTGTGGTGAAGTCACCTCCAAATCATACAAGCCCGCCTTCCACAGTGGCCACCTTTCTCACAACATGTCTTATGGCAGTGCTGTAATCATCCAGGTATTCCATCTTCCATGGTGGGGATACTCCTATCCAACTCGGTCTTTCATGACAGAGTTACTCCTATCAGTGTCTCAACACTGAAACCTCCACTCGGGGTAATAGGGGTTTCACCACTGAAATCCCAAGCATCTCCTAAACTATCAGTTTGTATTTAAGACTAGTAGTTATATTGTAATTCACTAGTCTGATAATCAACAAAGATAATCTCTTATTGAACTCAATCCCCAGTGTTCAACAGCGACACACCAATCAGCACTCACTTCCATCTCGGACTTCTTCCCATCATCTGAAGTTGCAACCACATGGCAGATAGACAGCACAGCATATAAGCTGAAGCCAAGGTCATTCCACAAGTCCACTCATTTCCAAGTCTATTCTGCAGACTTCCACCCTAGTATGAACCGCACCTGACATGGTCTAAAACTATATAATCATTAACAAGATAGTATCTACTCATACAATTGAACTATGATTGCCAACTTTAATGAGGATCCATTCAGTAGTGAATATCAGTCAAATAGTATAGTATAAAGAATAAATAGAGGGACAAAAGATAGAGGAAGTAAAATCAGTAGAAGTAGGAGAAGTTAAAGAGTGGAAAGTAGAAAAGATATTAAACAAAAGAAAAGTGAGATAAGTAGTTAAATATTTGGTACAGTGGAAAAGGTTTACAACAGAATATGATAGTTGGGAAAAGTAGGAAGATTTAGAAAATGCAAAGGAAGCAATAGTGGAATTCAAAGAGAAGATAAGTATAGAAGTGAGAAGACAGGAGAAGTTAGATATAATAAAAGAAAGAGATTTTAGAAAGAAGGAATTACCAGAAAAATATACAGCAAAAATGTTATATGAATAGGATGATGGAAAGTTTGAAAACAAATATTTAAAGAAGTTGTAGAAAAATTAAAAAAGATGAAAGGGAAAAAATAAGATGATATAGGAAGAAGAAGTAAGTTCTTCCAGAGTAAGAATCTTGAAGGAGAGATAGTATCAGAGTTATGAATGGTTAGAGTTTAGCATAATGTCACAGTCACACAGTCATATGATTACGAGAGAGTTGAATAAAAGCTTTTAGAATGATGATATCATATAATGTACTCAATACATGTTAGCCTCAAGATTTATATATAGTTTTTAGGGATAGGTTAGACATAATAGTAAACAAAAACCAACAAGAGTAGTATATAAGGTATCTAAGATACATTGTACTAGAAACTTCATCAAGTTCTCTTGTGATTAACCTAATCCAAGATTTAACTTCTGATTCTAACTCTTGAGCCTTAAGTCATAACAATATATCTGTTTTAAGATCAACATGTGTTTAACACATTATATAATGTCATCTTCTTCCAGATCTTTCTACAATATTCTATGTGATATATGATCCTGTAACCTGTAACCTGTGACTATTATGCTAAACCCTAACCTTAAATAAAATCCAAGAAAATAAAAATAAAAATAAATAGAGTCTAAAATTTGCAATTTTGATATTTTTCTTACTATAACTCTTCAACCTACTCAGAGTTCTACTGCTTGGAATATCTTTCAACATAGTATCATATCTTAATCAACATCTTACTAGAGCTTATCCTATAAATACTCTATAACAATTAAGATATTTATACTAAAGAGACTGATTATCTCTAAGGTCTTTAATCTATACAATTCAACCTGCCTAGACAGTTTTGCCTATTTCTGGCCCAAGTATTATCTCTATAGATAATGATTCTGATTAGAAGGATACTTCTATTAATAATCTCACTAATATTTCTAATTCTTTTACTCACTGACAGCCAAAATCCTAGTACAGTAATAATTTGACTAATAAACAATTGACCAATATCCTTGGTTATATCACTAATTTACTTAATGCTAATCAAACCCTAGTTTTAACTCTAATCCAAAAGAAAATAAATCTACTATTACAATCAATCTCTTATGTCTTTAATGTGGCTAGCTCATGAACTACAGATATTGAGCTTACTTCTTTCTAACTTGATGATTGGCTGTACTATATGTTGTCTCAGTTAGCATCTCATATAGTAGGCATGATTTCATTATGTTTCCCTTATATACTATAACTTGTTTACCTCACCTATAATATACAGTCTTTAGGTATATATAGCTGTAGATATACTCTTGTATCCTTATACTTTACCAATTGACTTCATCTCTATCTCTTACTCAAGTCTTTGCCTAAGTTGTAACCTGAGCCAAGCTTAAAGATCATAACATCTACATTATCAATAGTATTAAGCCTAATAAACTTAACAATTTTTTATTTTAATGCCATCTCTATTTTTATACAAACTCCATGTAATTTAATATAGACATTACAAAGATTAACTTTGTAATGACTTATTTTTCTAGAGTTGTTTAGGATTGATTTGAGATAGGTATTAGAGTTGAAAACTGTGGACTCTAATTATTTCTCTTTTTCTTTTTCATTTCTATTTTCTTTTTCTTCATTCTCTATTTTTGGAACTTAGGGTTAGGATTAGTGTGACATCACACTGTTACAAAATGTCACATAGCACATGATACAGTCATGGTTATGGTCATATAACTACATGTTACATCAGAAGGACATAAAAGATTCTGGAAGAATGATGTCATAATATATGTTGATCTTAAGGCAGACACATGGCTGTTTAGAGTAGGCTAGAAGCAGAGTAGCATAGACCATAGGCATTCAGTATGTAAGCAATCCTGTATAGAGTTCTCTATTGAGTTCTCTTATATAATACTATACAAGGTTCTACTCATTGACCAGCCCTAAGGTCCTTAAGTTGTAATAGTGGGCCTCAACCAGGAAGAACAGAGTATTTTTCAAAACTGGCTTTTAAATTGGAACCTCTTTATTGATGAGCTATACTAACATTTTAATCTCTCAGACTCTATTAGTAAAGTAGCTAATATACTAGACAATCTCTATATGAAGCCCAATGATAAGATCTTTACTTACAATATAGATTTTATATGCTATTTCTCCTAATTAGATTAGAGAAATAGTATTTTATACCATCATTATTACTAGAGCTTCTAAATCAGATTTAGAACTCTATTTCTATCTGGTGACAAAAATTGAGCAAAAAAGAGATTATGTTAGAATACAACAAAAACTATGCAACACTAGCCCTTAACTACACATTAAAGAATTCAAAGAGAACAATATCAGCTTTAAAAATCAAAAGAAGATATAGAAACAATAATATAGAATAATATTAAAGAGAGTATATGCTTTTGCAAAAAAAGTATTTTCTAGTATAATACCAGAAATAAGACAAACCCATCTTGTTTCAAAATATGTATACTTTAGTGATAACCATTAATGGTTATCACTACTGGGAGCACAACTGCAAATACCATTGCATAATGTAGGCAGAAAAGAAGAATCTTAAGTCTTACTCCTGGAAACAAGATAAGGCTTTTTCTGCTAACAATATCATAGGCCTTTAGAATAAAGTCTCATTTTTTATAGATAGACCTGTTATTGAAGTTAGCTAACAATAGCAAGTTGACTAGCAACAAGCACAAAAAGCAGCTTGAAAATTGTCTATGTCTCTATTGTGGTATAGAAGACTATAAGCTGAACTTTTGTTCCAAGAAGTAAACTATAGTCACTTCTAAGGGCCATGGTATTTCAGTGGCTGCTAAACCTCCTGCAGCTACTTCTGAGAAGCTCTTGGAAAAACAGAGAGTAATCCCTAAGACTCTACACAAACTGAGAGTTATATTGAACTTTTCTGTATAGTACAAGTTCCATCTAACTCAACATATCTACTCTTTCTAACCCTACTCTCTCTTTGTCTTCCTTACTTCTTCTTTGATTCTTGGTCATCCACTCTGAGTTAGTAGAATGTCTAGAATATATTCTTTCTCCTTCTAGCCTCATCATGTCTAACAACAAAGTAAAGATTATTCAAGACTAGTCAGAATCCAAGAAAATCAAGGACATTCAATTCTTCTTAAGTTTTGCTAAATTTTATCACTAATTCATCTTCAACTACTTAGATATTGTTATACTATTAACTTGTCTCACCTAGAAGAATATCTCTTAGAAGTTTAATATCTTCTGTTATGATGCTTTCAACTCTCTTAAGTATTTATCTCTACTCTTATTCTTGTATACTGGATTCCTGATGCTTGACTCATCATAGAAACTGATATATCCAAGCTCTTGCTACAATTATTTCTATTGTGAATGAAGAAAATGAAGTTTATCCAGTTGTCTCTTACTCCTATACTTTTACTATGGTAGAATTGAACTATGACACTTATAATATTAGAATTGAAGATAGTAGACTCTATTTATTTTCATTTTATTTTATTTTCTTATTTTTAACTTCAGATTAGGGTTAGCATAATATTACATCACTTCTCATTGCTTCTTTTCCTCTTACCACCATCTTGCATAGTAGTACCCATTGGAAATATAGCGAATAAAGTCATTTTTTCAACCCTCAGCACTACAATCACGTCCACAGCTTCCAGTTTCAAGACCTCATTACCAACTATGTCCACTGAAAAGGACTTAGGGATGGACATTCAGTCGGAACGAGTCCCTTCTAACAACTCTGAGGTATGAGGGAGAAATCCTTTATCCTCTATCAACTCTTCTAGAGATTTCTCAATGGCTTCCTCTGGTCAAGCTACCCCTTACCATGATAGAATGGACACTGACATGGATTGTGACCCCACCATTGGTGAATCAAACAATGAACGTCTTGAGCTGTCTTATGAGATAGAGCAAGAGAAAGCAATAAGAGTTGGTATGGCAGCTAACCAGCAGGAATTCTTGAGGCCTCAGAACGTCAACAATGAGGCACCCCCTACTCATGCTCCACACAAGGACAATGTTATTAATATCCAACTTCCATATGACCTGCAAGCTCTAACCAAGCCAGAACTATAGAGTGGTTCTTTCTACCCCATATCACTTCATGGTTCCATCGAACATTTTGCATCCGACTCCAAGAATATCAAGGTTACCCTTAATTTCTTGGCAAAATACATTCAAAACAAACAAGTCAATGGTGGAAAAGTTAACAACATCAGCAATTTCAATAGTATGGGCGATGCCATTTGGAACTTCATTTCAGCAGTTTATGCGGCCAGATGAGACGTACTTTTTACTGACCAAAAAACTAACTCACTTAGGGCCAAAATTTCTTCAAAATTTACCCTGAGAACTCCTATGACTAACAGAAACAACAAGAAGGAAATCCCAAAATCTGTCCTAGTCACTATCAACAAAGTGCCGCCCCTTCCCTCTCTACTGGCAAAATCTAAGAAGGAGATCAATGTCCTCTCCAAATACTTCCAGCCCAAGAAAACTTTGGTTGAAAACAAATCTCAAACCTCCAATGATAAACCCGGCAAATCATATGCACAGGCATCTAAACCTTCAGTTAACACATCTAAAGTTTTAAAAATCAAAGAAATGTTCCTTTCTTTGAATGCCCAGAAGATTGATCAGGTGAATAATATTGTCAATGGTTAAAACAAACCAAAGCCTCGCATCAAGATGACAACGAAAGGTCCATCGAGAAAACACATTATCATCCCCATGAGCATCGACAATGTATCTTCTTTCATGAAGAATTCTTCATTAAATGTGGCCAATGTCAACAGGCAGTTACGCAATGCTAAAACTAATGTTTTAGTAGATTATATTCAATCTGACAGCACTGGCATTATTTTCGTCACCAACAAGGTTGCTCAACGATCTGACTTGTCAATTATCAACCAATATATGAAGAATTCCAATGACATCAACTCTCTTCAAGTAGAAGACATGAGACTTCCCAAATCGAAATCATACTTGAAAATCATCGGTATCCCATTCTACCCCCATCTGAATTCGCAAGAAAAACTTACATCAGCTGATATCAAAACAATCCTATGACAAAACCATATCTTCAATAATGTCTCTCTTACGTCAAAGCCAAGAATAATCAAAGTTTCTCTGAACTCTGACATGACAATTGTCTGGATAGACATATGGGACGTTCAAAGCAAATACAATGCTAAAATGCTTATAAACAGATGCTTCAATGTTGGCAACTATATTGCTACTGTCAGAAGAGCAAACATAAATTCTGAAGTTCCCCAATACAAAAATTACTGGAAATGGGGACATTCTACTTTCTCGTGCAGAATACAAGGGCCAAAGTGTATTAAATGCAATAGCCCACACAAGTCTGAACACCACAGAGAGTTCAGTTGGTGCTACAAAGCTAATGCTAAAATTAACCCTTCTAGATTGGAAACCAAGAAGGGCAAACCATGCCCTCATACGTTCAAGTGTTCCAACTGCAAAGGAGATCACCAAGCTGACTCCAACAGCTGCCCATTTTGGAAACATTGCTTCAATAGAGAGTGGCATGCGAAAAAGTATGCTGAGATCTGTGTTAACAGGTTGCAATCGATTCGTTCTGAAGTGAACGGCATACCCAATCAATGATTGTGCGAAATCTCAAAATTTTTTTGCAAAACATTTGCAAGAACTCACTAATCATCAATACTATCCTCAAAACTCAACATCATTTTAATTCAAGAACCGTCTTGGTCTGAAATTTGCAAAATTCCAAGTTCTACAAATTGTGATGGAGAACCTTTCATGGGTACCTGTCATCACCCCAACTGGATCATGTTCACAAGAACTCCTTCAAACAGTAATGATTTTCCAAGAGTTATCACTTATATCAACATTCGACTCCCTTCCCTTCGCTTTCTTCTTTGCAAAGATATTTTCAATCACTGGGACGTCAATCTCATTTCTTTTACCAATAACAACATTTGTCATTATATTTTGAATGTCTATTCTGATTCGTCTCATTTGGCTTTAAAGTATCTTAAGGATACTGAAGTCAATATCAGCAATGTTCTTCTCATGACAGGCGATTTTAACATATGAGACAGTTTATGGGACCATTTGTTTCCTTATCACTCTTCCATTAGTGATGATTTAATTATGATTGCAGACTCTTTTGACCTTGCTCTATCATATCCTACTAACCCAGGTCCCACTAGATTCTCAGATACCGCTGGGGAATCCAATTCTGTGATTGACTTGATGTTCCTTCAATATGGCTCTGCGGAATTGGACAAACATTCCATCCTCCCCAATTCTTGACTATCTTCAGATCATACACCTCTCTCAATAGACATTCCTATCTTTGATGAGATTATCTACATGTTGAAACTCACTATCACTCCCAAAAGTGAACAGGAAACGGAGTTTATCAAAGACGTTATCTCAAAATTCAAATCGCTAGATACGACAAATATTGATGACATCGACAAACTTGATCGAATAGTCAACCAACTTGGTTCTATTGCCGAACTATCGTGGTCAAAAAATACAAAAAAATCGAAAATCTCCAAACATTCTAAACAATGGTGGTCGGAGTCATACAGTCTAGCTCTCAATACCTACAGGACTACAAGAAGTCACGAAAACTGGATGTTCTTTAAAACAACAGTCAAAAACGCTAAGCAATCTTTCTTTGACAACAAAATTCAAGAAATCGCAAATAAAAGTCGAGGCCCTTGGGAATTAATGAATTGGGTCAAGAAAAGAAAACTCCCAGTGACTGAAGCGATCAAACACAATGATCATCCTTGTCTAACTCCTAACAGCTTGTGGAACGCTCTTCATAGCTCATTCAATACAGCACTTCATTGCCATGTTGATCTCAACATTCTCAATAAAGTAGTGCATAAACCTCTTCAAAGCTGGAACTCTTTCTCCAGATACAAATTCAAATCAGCTACTAGCAAATGTATTAACACATCTGCTCCAGAACCGGACAAGCTGACATGGCATTATTGGAAACTCATTCTCAAAAATGATGATTGCCTCTCCAAGATCATTAACATTGCCGATACATGTATCAACCTAGGCCATTGGCCCAAGTATTTCAAAGTGTCCACCATGGTTGTCATACCCAAACCAAACAAATCATCATATGATAACCCAAAAGCTTTCCATCCAATCGTGCTTCTCAACACTCTTGGTAAACTCATAGAAAAAGTGATTGCTGAAAGACTTCAGTTTATTGTCGTGTCCAACAATTTCATCCACCCGAGTCAACTTGGTGGTCTAAAATTCAAGTCTACAGCTGATGCCAGCATTACACTTACTCATATTGTGCGATCAGAATGGGCAAAAGGAAAAACCACTAGCACTTTGGCCTTTGATATCTCCCAGTTCTTCCCTTTGCTAAATCATTGTTTTCTCATACTCGTCCTTGAGAAAGCAGGTCTCAACCCTAAAGTCACAAATTTCTTTGCGAACTACCTGGTTCAAAGAAGTACAAAGTATTTGTGAAATGATCTTTCATCCCCTTTTTTCGAGGTCAATGTAGGAGTTGGCCAGGGATCTGCACTATCCCCCATTTTATCCACTTTATATCTTTTGCCACTTCTATATACTCTAGAAAATAGGTTCAAAAATCTCAATATTCCAATTTCCATCCTTTCTTTTGTTGACAATGGTCTTTTTATTGTTCAGAGCAAATATTTCTTCACTTCTAATTCCCATCTGTTCTGTAGCTACAACATTCTCTCTAAACTTCTAGATAGTTTTGGTCTCATCATCAAACACTCCAAAACTGAAATCTTTCATTTTAGCAGAGCTCAAGGCATTTTCAATCCTCCTTCTCTCGATCTATCGCCACTCGGGGGACCAATATTATGACCCAAAGATTCATGAAAATATTTGGGCTTCATTTTCAACTGAAAACTCTCCTTCCACAAACATATCGATCATTACACCAACAAAGTGATATCGACAGTCAAGTGTATGAAACTCCTAGGAAATTTATTACGAGGCATTAGTCCGCTTCAAAAACAACTTTTGTACAGATGTTGTGCTCTTCCGATAGCCTTATTCAGCTTCCAGCTATGGTTTTATAACAAGGCCCCAATATCTTACCATATGAAAATTCTCAACAAGATGCAAAGAAGAGCCACCATCTAGATCTTAGGGGCATTCAAAACTTCTCCCTTAGAAGGCATTGAAGCCCTCGCTAGTATCATTCCAATTAGGTTTCACCTCCAAAAAATTGCAAAAAGGTCCCAAATTCGTCCTTTCAAACTTTCTGACAATCATATTTTGAAAAATCTTTTGGACGACTCTCCTCCTCAATTCAAGTCATCTAACTTACACAACATTGGTTCATTAACCAATCATCAAAGATCATTAACTAAAGGTCACCTTATCGACTCGAACATCAAATCATATGGAATCTTTCCATCCTTTTCTTCTCTTGATCCTGAATTTTCTCCAGGTCATCGCATTATTGATAATTTTTCTAATTGTTTTTCTTTTAATTTAGTCTATAAAAATGATAAAAATCCCAACAAAACTCGCACTCAAGAACTAGACGACATGGTTCTACGCAACTCTTCTTCTTCTCATACAGCCCTTGTGATAACTGATGCTAGCATCAAAAACAACATCACTACATCCATCTCACACATCCACTCAGCTAACTGACCGCTAATCAAAATAGTTCACTACGCTCCCTTCGTAACAACCACAGAGGCGGAGCTGTTTGCTATCAGATATGGCATAAATTAAGCTTGCTCCATCAACAATGTTTCCAAGATTATTATTGTAACTGACTCTATTCACACAGCTAAGAAAATCTTCAATAGCGATGCTCATCCCTTCCAAATTCATACCACTGCAATTCTTAACAAATTGCGAAAATTCTTCATCTCTAATGAGTCCAACTCCATCAAATTCTAAGAGTGTCCAAGTAAACTCAAATGAAGATTTCATCACAATGCTGATAAAGATTCTAAATCTTTTTCGGTTACTCCTTCATATCCATCCAAGATCTCTTGGGACTTCTGCAAGAAGACTGATTGCAATGAATCAATCAAACTGTGGAAAATGACCTTCTAAGCATCAGAGGGGAAAGGCAAACACTTTCTCGATTTATTAGACGATGACCTTAATGCTATTGAACCTTCTTACACCAAAGGTGGTCCATGGCTTCAATTATTTGGCCACTCAAATTCACTATGCGCCCACGCAACTAGAGCAATTACCAACCATGCTCCTATTGGAGAGTATAGGTTACGATTTTTCCCTAGCATGGACTTTTCATGTCCATGCAACAATTATCCAATCGAATCAAGGAGACATATTCTTCATGAGTGTGAGAGGTTCAATGGGTATTGGAACCCTAGAAGAGATACGTTAAAATATTTTGTTATGTTCTTGACTGCTAATCCAAATGCTTTCACATTCAATGGCGATTAACTTTTCCTTTAAAGCAGTTTTTATCTTCTTTCTTTCTTTGTACTTTTCAAGTAGTTCTTTTCTTGTTTTCTTTTTCTTATTTCTTTCCTTTTCTTTTTTCATGTTAGTTTGCATCCTATGTATGTAGTTACGAAAGTAGCTACCATGGTCTGCCTTCGTATGCCATATAATAAATTGTTGATTTAAAAAAAAAAAAAAAGTTAGCATGACATTACATATGACTGTCACACATATGTCACATAACACATGACACTGTGATAAGTCATGATCACACAATTATATATTACAAAAGAATGTAAAAGGTTTCAAAATGATGATATCATATTACATATCAATAGTATATAGTATATATGCCCTTTAGAGTAGGCTAGGCTTAGTGTAGCATGGACTATTAGTCCAGTATATAAGGTAGACACTTTATACTTGGAACTCCATTAAGTTTTCTTATATTATTTTAATACAAGGTTTGTTATGATTACCTTCTTATGTCTTTAGCATGACTTCAACATGTTCACAGAGTTCAGGGTATAATGCAACAATTGGCTGTGCCATAGCTTATATCAGTCAGTGCCTCATATAGTAGGCACTGTTTCCTTGTTGTTTTCTCACTTTCTCCTCATGTATTGTGATATCATAAACATATGTTTATAGTACATTTTCCTCAAGAAAAATAGATTATATATAGTCATAGATACAATCCTGTATCTTTACACTTTACCAATTGATCCTTTTCTACCTCTCAACTCAAGTCTTTGTCTAAGTTGCAACCTGAGCCAAGTCTAAGGTTGTAACAAAGTTTTTCTTTTGACTTCACTTTATAAGTTTTAAGTTGTAACATTAGAATTTGATATCTCTTTCTTGAGACTGCTAACTTAGGGTTTTCTCTATATATTTTTCTTACTCTCTTATTATTCTTGACTAAGAGCAATACTACTCTTTAGTTAAGAAAAATAGTTAGACCCTAAGCTTAAGAAGTGTATTAGTTAGGTAGGAGAAGCCTAATTATTTGTTTTGTACTAAAGCCCACTAGTGCTTAGAAGACATATTACTTTATGTAAACATGGTAGATAGCAAATTTTGTATAGTAGCTCCATACTACAGTATTTCTTTAGAACTTGTCTACTATCTATGTAGGAGAATGGTGGTGGCTCTTAAAACATTATCTAGAGTAAAATAATTTTCTTAGGTCAAAATCATTTACAATTCAATTAGAGCAGTAATCAGTAGTTAGGTAATTAGTAGACAGTATAAGGTAGGACAAGAAGAGGACCTACTAATACCTACAGAGATAAATTCTAGTACAGATTATAAGTCAGAGGGGAAGATTAGCACTAGCTCTACCTTACCTCTTTATAAATCCTTATTTTCTACACTACCACTACCATTATTATCAATCAAATTCCCACCTCTTTACAGCAATATGAGTTAACTCAACTTCAATCAGTATAAGTAGATAATCTGACAACACTAGGAAAAGCTTGCAATAATATAGGTACAAATCTAAATGCTATTAGGAGCAATAGAAGGAATGGAAGCAGGAGAAGCAGCAGCAGCTCCCTGACCCAATACTGGGTCAAATGTAGAAGTGGCAAAGCCACAAACATTTAATGGGGAAGCAAGTAAGATTTCCAGGTTTCTAATAGCATACAAATTATACATTAGAATGAGGATAAGTGAGGTAGTGATAAAAGAACAAATGTAGTAAGTTCTATCCTATATGTAGAAAGGGTTAGCAGATATTTGAAAGAAGAATATAATAGAAAATCTAGAAGCAGAAATATTGGAATATATAATGATGGAGAAATTTCTGATAGATTTGAAAAAAGAATTCAGTAGAGAAGATGATAAGACAATGAAGGTAGCTAAGTTAAAAAAAGTAAAACAGGAGAGTAGAACAATGGAGTAGTTTATACAAGAGTTTAAGAAAATAGCAAAAGGTAGTGGATATGAGAAAAGGCTATTAGTAGAGTAATTTAAGCAAGAAATAAATAAAGTAATAAGGAGAAAGCTCATAAAGGCAGAAAGATTTCCAAGTAACATTGAGTAATAGTATGAATGAGCAACAAATTTAGATAAACATTGAGAAGAGAGTAGGAGAGAGGAGAAGAAATTAAGAGGAAGAAGAGAGATAAAAGCTTAGATACTAAGATAGAATATAATGACAAATGTCACAGAGATATAACAGTAACAAATGTTATAACTCCAACTTTGGCCAAGGAGGCAGGAGATTCAACAGTGAACACTAACAAGACCTGCTCCAATAGAAGGAGTTAAAAGGACTAATACAGTTGTGATAAGTCTGTAATAGCAATAAATAGGGTTTATGCCTTGGTATAACCCATATGCTATGAATGTGAACAGAGAAAGGAATTATTATAATTGTGGGAGCTTTGAACATATTGTGCAACACTATAGAAAAAGAGGAAATTAGAGAAGAGTGGAACAAGAAAGAAGTGTAGAGTATAGGAACAATAAGAATAATAATTTAAATAGGAAAGAGAGTCTGGTAGTCCTTAGCTAGGCTTTAGTAATTATAATAGGTTTGGAATGCTCTCTAAAGTAATGAACAATAAATCCTACTGCAACCTAGACAATGGGAATATACTAAGAGAAGTGATAGTGAAGATTGGCTTGAAAAGGATTAATACACAGGAAGAAGTTAGAGAAGTGTGAAAAGCAATAGAAACTGAAGCAAGAAAAACTGAGATGGCAAAAGCAAAAGAAAGAAGAGAAAAAATAAAAAGAAGGAAATAAAAAATAAAAAAAGAATGATGAAGATAAAGAAGGTGGCAGAAGAATAGAAAATTTGGGATAAGGAAGAAGAAGCAGTAAAGTCTGAAGAAGAGGCTAAGAAATTAGTTCCTCAAAGATTTCACAAATAGATCTATGTCTTTAGAAAGAAAGCAAGCAAGAGAATACCAACAAAGAAGTTGTGGAATTATGCAATAGAGGTGAAGGAAGAGTTTATGCTAAGAAAGAAGAAGATATATCTGTTGTCAAGAGAAGAAAGGGGAGAAATGCATGAGTTCATTGAAAAACAATTGAGAAAAGGGTATATTAGATCTTTGAAGTTACCTCAAACAGCATCTATATTTTTATAAGAAAAAAGGATGGTAAGGAAAGAATAGTTCAGAACTACAGATATTTAAACAAGTAGACTATTAAGAATAAATATCCTTTACCTTTAATTTTGAATATTATAGAGAATATTAATACTAAGAAAGTATTTATAAAGCTGGACTTGAGATAAGGCTATAATAATGTATGAATAAAAAAGAGAGATAAGTAGAAGATAGTGTTTATAATTTTCAAAGAATCATTTGAACCAACTGTAATATTCTTTGGACTTACAAACTTTCTAGCAATATTATAGTAGTGTTATATGCCAGGTCCACCTGTTCAGAAGATACATCCCTGTAGTGATGCTGTTCTTTCAACATCTATGAAACAAGCCTGTTTTCTATAACAACCACTCTTCTTGTAACACATCCTTATAGTGGTGATATAACAATCTAGATATCTTATCTTTTATAATGGGGATACTTCTATCTGACTTGGTCTTCCATAGTAGAGTTCTTCTATCTTACTCCTATCAGTGTCTTACTACTGAAATATCTGCTCAGAATAATATACTGAAACCTCAAGCATCTCTTATATCTTCTACTCATATATAAGACTAGTAGTTATACTGTAATTTGCTAGTCTGATAATCAACAAAGATAATTCTTATTGAACTTGATCTCTAGTGTTTAATGGCAATACACTAAATCAGTACTTATTTCCATCTCAGACTTCATTTAATTCTCTGAAGTTGCAACTACATGGTAGATAGACAGCACAATACATAAGCTGAAGCTAAGATCATTCTACAAGTTTGCATCACTGAGCCAACCTTACAGACTTTTACCTCCTAGTGTGAACTATATCTGACAATGTTATATAATATTATTATTTTACTCTAACACTAAGGATTAGATCTTAGACTTAACAACATCTTTCATTAATTATTATCAATTTTCATCTTTTTATTATTGACATCTGTATTAATCTTCATTATTATTGTTGTTATTATTAAACTTCTAAATCACTTCTAAATTTCTGAAAGTATACCTAAGGTTCAGATATCACAAATAAGTGAGTAGTTCATTTTGTAATATCCATCTTCTATAATGACCATCCTTCTTACAATATGTCTCTATAATAAAAATGCAATCTTTCCCTAACTCTTTGAGTACTTAATCTTCTATAATAGATATACTTCTATTGAGCTTAGCCTTCTATGGCAGAATTCCCTATCTGTCCCCTTTCAGTGTTTTAACACTAAAACCTCCACTTAGAGCTATATACTAAAATCTCCAAGTGTTATGACTCAAAGACCTTAGAGTAGATCAATGAATAGAATCTTATATTAGGTTAATATAAGAGAACTCAATAGAGAACTCTGTACAGTATTGTCTATCTTATATACTCAAACCTCATAGTCCATGCTAACTACTTCTAGCCTATCCTAAACAGCCATGTTGTTATAGCGCAAGGATGTGGACAGACTTTAGGGTTAGGACAGTAGTAATTATTAGTCTACAACGGACATAGGGTTAGGAGATAGGCACGTGACCTGGAAGTCATGTGATAGGCTAGAGTAGTCTAGAGCGGTCTGGAAGGACTTAGGGTCTAGAAGGATCGGGAAGAGTCTAGAGTTGGAGTTAGGGTTAGGAGATGACGTCAAGGGACA
>JAJOHK020000023.1:0-63780 GCA_022457215.2 Leucocoprinus gongylophorus
TGACAGTTTCTTGGTTGGTCAATCAGTATTTAATACATCAACCTATATTAGGTCTCCCTCTTTACACTCAACAGCTTCCCCTCATTTTTTTGTCTGCACTCCTTTTTGTTACTTCATTTGTTTTTTTTCAGTAAGAAGCACTTCATCAGCTTCTAGTACTCTTTCTAATGATCCTAGTTCTTTTCCACTAATGTTTGAATATCTTCCTGGATTTATTAGTAGTGAATCACCTGTACTCAAATATTGTTTGTTGTTGTAGGCAAACTCAGTCATTGATAACTATTCAACTCAGTTATCTTGTTTATAATTGATATATAACCAGAGATATTGTTCCATTTCTTGGTTAAATTTTTTAGTTTGTCTGTTAGTCTGAGAGTAATAAGCTGTTGAGGAATTTTGCTCAATTCCAGTTTGCTTACAGAATTTCTTTATGATATGTGTTATGGTAATTACTAACTAAAATAGTCAAGGACATACTTAAGTAGTCTTAGTCACAAAGAATCTTGGAAGAATTATGTTAAAGCAACTAGTGTCAAGATCAAAGAAGGTGGACTTGATTTATTTTATTTTTTCTTTTATTTTTTATTTTATTTTTATTTTCTATTTTTAGAATAACTAGGGTTAGGGTTGATTGGTCATGCTGTCACATCAGTCACAATCTGATGGTGTAGTCACAAGACAGATCACGAGATGTAGGAAAACTTAGTAGAAGGATCTAGAACAAGTGATGTCATACAACATGGATAACACATGTTGGCCTCATGTTCTACACATGGTTGATTAGGGTAGGGTGCATAGTAGTAAGCATGGACCATTGGTAGTAGTATATAAGGTAGACTACTTTGTAAAGGGATCTCTATCAAGTTTTCTTGTATTTCTCTAATACAAAAGTTGTTCTTATATCCAACCTTATTGTTATAGTACGAGAGTGTGGACAGACTTTGGACTAGGGTTAGGGTTAGGACCTTAGATAATTATTAGTCTACAATGGACATAGGGTTAGAAGATAGGCACGTGACCTGGAAGTCATGTGATATAGGCTAGAGTAGTCTAGAGCAGTCTGGAAGGACTTAGGGTCTAGAAGGATCGGGAAGAGTCTAGAGTTGGAGTTAGGGTTAGAAGTGATGTCAAGGGACAAGGGTTCCTCATGGTGCACACATGGTGTATGCATGTACAATGGAGATGAAGAGTGATGACATAGGATAATGGAGTAGGGTAGAGGGTATGACATTAGGGCACATGTAGGAAGCATGGTGGCCTTGTGGAAAACACATGTGGATGGGTAATAGGACATGAGGTTGGAGCATGGACTTTAGAGTCGGTAATATAATGTTGTAGCATGGACCAGGACAGACTAGTATATATAGTGGTAGATAGAGTAGGAGTTCCTTATCAAGTTTTTCTTGTGTCAACCCTATACAAGGTTTAGTCTCTTAACCAACTCTAAGGTTTTGAGTCTACAACACTTATGTTGTGGCAACCACTTATCACAAAGACAAATGATCACACAAGCAGTAAATCTCTTAAGTTGGATATCAAGTGGGAAGTTCACAAGAGAACTTGACAAGGAGTCTCTGCTAAATTAGAGTCCTATATATACTAAATATACCTGGTCCATATTACAACCTTATGTCTGCCTCATTTTTTACTCAAGGCCACCATGTTATATACATGTGCTCTGATGTCATCTTCTAGATCTTTCCACTATGTTCTAGGCTTATGATGTCACATCATGTGACATGTCATGTGACTGTGATGTCACGTGCCTCTTCATCATCACTAAAAAGAAAAAGAAAAAAAATTTAAAAGAAAAGAAATATAAAATCAAGGAAAATAGATAGAAGAAAAAGAAAAATATTAGTGTCCAAAGCATTCCATAACACCCTAAGGATTAAGATCATAATAACTAGGTGATGTCAGAGTTACAAACAATGGACTCTATTTTATTTTATTTTTGGACTTAAGGTTAGATATTAGCATGACATTATACATAACTGTTACATGGCATGAATAGGTGTCACAGTCACATGATGGAACATAATAAAAGGTCCTAGGAAAAAATAACATTATACAACATGTTTTACATTAATCTTAAGAATAATACATGGCTCTTTAGAGTAGACTAATAGTAGTATAACATAGACCAGTAGTCTAGCATATATAAGGTAGACAGTTTTGTACTAGGAACTCCATTAAGTTCTCTTATGTTTATCTGAATACAAGGTACTTTCTCTTGATCTACTCTAAGGTCTTAAGTTTGTAACAGATGAAGTCTATGGAGTTTAGTAGAGTTTATGATCTCTAGGAAATTCTAAGTATATTGGCTAGCTAAATAACTATATAACTTATCTCTAGAAAATCTTAAGAGAATAGAATGGAGATTCTATGCTTATGTAATCAGATCTCTAGCACATAAGAATAGACTAAACAGTATTTAGAATAGCTGTCATCTTTAGAATAATAGCACTTTGGTAATTAGGAACTATTAAAAATAAAGAGACTAATCTAGTAATAGTGGTAAAGTATAAACTGTAAAAGTCTATAATGTGAGAAAGTAGATTAAATATGTGTACAAGATTAGTAGAACTCTATAAGGTTTATTAGAGTTAGTTATAAGAGTATAGAAAAGTGAGAAGTGAGTAATATAGTTGTAGACAACTTGAAAATGTCTATAGTATCAAAAATTAGGTCAACACTAATGTATAGAATAGTAGATAGTTGTAAGTAAAAACTCTGAGCATAAAAAACTGGAGTTTGCAGAGTTTGTAGTAAAAACCTTAAGTAAAAGTCTATAGGGTTTGTTAGTAAGTAGATCTTTCTACAAATTATAAGAGAACTCAACAAGAAGTTCTTAGTATATTTTTATATTATATATATTACTTTTACAAGTCTGGTTCTAAATTACATGTGATATCTATAAGTTCAATATACTCATATTATAAGAATGATATATTATAGTCAGATACTCTAATATTATGTTTCCTGTTAAAATTTTTCTATAAACTTAAGTAAGAAGAAGAAGCTATAACTTTAGGATAAGTTTATATGCACATTATCATATACCAAGTCTAACTTCATAAATAACCCATCTTTTATAGCAGTGTTATTTCTCTTTGAAACCTTCATATATAACCTATCTTCTGTGATAGTATTATCAAAAGCCACAAGTACTTAGCTCTTCATAGCCAAGTTTACTCTTTTTCTTGAACTTCTGTTAATATCTTACTACTGAAACATTTACTCAGTATAGTCACTGACATTACTCAAGGCTATACTATAAAGTAATAACACCACTCAAGTACTCTTTACAACTTAAGAGCTGGTAAATACACTGTAATCTTTAGTCTAATAATTAACTATTGTTAACACTAACCTTGGTATTTACAGCAATACACTTGTCTTATCAGTACTCACTCTCTTGAACTTCACTTTATCTTTTGTGAAGTTGTAACCACATGACAAGTAGATAGTATAGTATATAAGTTGAAGCTAAGGTTATTTACAAAGTCTACTTCTTTGGACAAGTTTTCATACTTAGTCCAAACTCTACAATACTCTGTAGACTTTTGCTCACAAGTGTGAACTATATCTGATATATATAGATCAATGCTTAGAGTATAAAAGATAGACTATATTGTAGTAGGAACTCTATTCAGTTCTTTTATATACTTAATATCTAAGTTATGCTTTTGGTCCAACTTTGTGACTTGGGTTATAACACTATAGTAGACTATTAGAAGACAAATGAATGTTATACTTATTTATAATATATAAAACATAAATAACAAACAACTTTTGGCTTTAACCTATGTGTTATATCTCTACTCATTACACTGGTTACATATTTCAAAGAGTATAATTAGAGAGAGATTAGAGAGGGTTAATCCACTTAGAGGAGGAATGAGATGGTATAGTGGAAGAGCTTCCCATTTATATGTATTATATCTATCTCTAATCTACTTGAGATCATGAGTTTGATTCTATAGTAATTTCTTATAGTAGTGAATTATATAAAGGTTGTGATTTGATTCCATAGTAATTTCTTCTATAGACATGGACTGCTACTAAACCCTGTATAATAAATTAATAATGTTAAAAAAATCCACTTAGAGGATAGTAAAATATGTCACTACTAATACTAGAAGAGTATGCTGGTTTTAGTCAATTTTCAGAATAAGAATATATAGTGTAACTACCTAACTTATTTTAGATACTAGAATAAAGTTTCATAAAGTTACTTAGAAGTCTAGCAAAGATGTTTAAGAAGTGATTAGCATAGAATAGATGGAGTTGATTTGTATTGTGGTAACTACTAACCAAAGATAGTTAATAGTATACTAAGTAGTCTTATAGAGATCACAAAAGAACTCAATAAGAAGTCTCTAATGTATTCCTATACTATATATACTACTATTACAAATCCTACCCTAAACTACACTTGTTGTTTATGAGTCTACTATACTGTTACCATAAGACAAACATACTACAACTATACCTTTAATGTTATTGTTCTAGTTCTTTTTACTATGTTCTAGACCTATATTATGTGACATATTATGTGACCATAGTCATATACTTCTTCATCATTCAAAAAATAAAATAAAATTTAAGCATACTATAATAGTATCTCTACTTTAAGGTTTTGCCTCTAGAGAAACTTGTCTTTCTTTCTCTTTCCATCTCATCTAACTTCTTCAAATACTTATCTTCAAACTTCCTATTATTCCACCCAAACAAAATCTTTGCTGTATACTTCTCTAGTAACTCACTTCTTTTAAACATCTTTACTTCTGGATTTAGTGCTCTTTTCTTCTCCTTTTCTTTTCTCTTCTTATCTTCTCTTCTCTGATATTCTTCCACTAAATCCATTACATTTTTCAAGTTCTTTAACCTCTTCTAAATGTCTTTTTCTACTGTATATCCCTTTCACCTAACTAAATACTTCAGTTTTTTTCTTATGTCTCTTCTATTTAATATTTTTTTACTTCATATTTTTCTTTCCATCTATCTTTACTAAAGGAGGTATAATCTTTTTTTATTCTTCTATCTGTTTCTGATATATTGCTATTTTATAAAGCCTTACAAATTTCTCTGTCAACTTCTTTGTCTCTCTATTTTTTATCTGTTACATCAAATTCTTTGTACTCAACAACACTTTATCTCCTACTTTATACTTCACCATCTCTTTCTTATTTTTATCTATATATTTCTTCATCTCCTTCTGTAACTTCTTTGATACTGCTTTCACTTTCTTATATGCCTTCTTTATTTTCTTTACAAACTCTTCTGCTTTTGCATACTTTTCTTTTTCTTATTTCAAAGCCCATCCTTGGTTCTCTTCTATAGTTACTTTGAATGGTAATGACTTCATTGCTGTGTATACCTTGTTATTAAAGGCAAACTCTACAGTTGCCAACTATTCTGACCAATTGCTTTGCTTATAATTGATATACATTTTTAAGTACTGCTTCAGCTCTTGCTTTGTCCTCTCTATTTGTCCATCTGTCTATGAATGAAAAGCTGTTGATAGCTTTATTTCTATCCCTAACATTTTATTTAACTCTTTCATCAATCCTACTGCAAATTGAAGCCCTCTATCCAAAATCATACTCTTTAATAACCCATGTAACTTCTATATATTGTCCTTGAACAACCTTACTAAACCTTCTGTTATAATTTATTTTTTGAAATCAACAATTTATTATATAGGGTGTGGTGGCAGTCTGTAGGTGCCTACAAAAGATTATTTATGGTGTATCAATCCTAATCTTACTTATGCAGTTTTCTAACATGAAGGATTACTTGAAAATTGAAC
Source organism: Leucocoprinus gongylophorus (assembly GCA_022457215.2). NCBI lineage: Eukaryota > Fungi > Basidiomycota > Agaricomycetes > Agaricales > Agaricaceae > Leucocoprinus > Leucocoprinus gongylophorus. The sequence goes on from JAJOHK020000023.1 coordinate 5,816, forward strand.
CTATAACCTCAATTAGGTTTGAAATAGGCATAATCTATATGGAATGGGGGTTTATTTCCACTATGCCATCTCTCTCCTACTATAATTTTTTCTATTGTCGTTATAAAATGTGATATTTTCAAAAATCTATCATATACTATCACATACTACCAAAATTGAGTCATGACCTCTAGATACTGGTAACTTTGTAATAAAGTCCACTAATACATGTTGTTATAGTATTTCTGGCACTATATTCAGTCTTAATTTTCCTACTGACATTTCTGTCTTATTCTTTATTCTCTAACACTAATCACATCCCTTTATATATTGCTTTATCTTCTTAGTAACTCCTGGCCACCAATAATTTCTAGTGACCAATTCTACTATCTTCTACTATTATCTGTGTTCTGCTATCAGTATATCATAATATAGCCAAATAATCTCCAACCTCAAACTCTCATCTTTTGAAACATATACCTTTCTCTTCTTTAACACTAACTTATTCTCAATTTGCTACTCATAATTCCTTAATACTTTAACTCTTGTCCTTTTCATTTCTTCTACTACTTTTACTACTTTATCATCCTTTGGTTTTGATTTTTTAATTTTCTCTATAATTTCTTTCTTAGTTTCCTCAATCAACAACTGTTCTTTTTCCATTGCTCTAATTTCCAACCACTTCTTCTTCAACATTATTTGATTTTTATTATCTCTTTCTACTTCTTTTGTCCAATATGCTCTTTTACTCAAAATATCTACTTGTCTTATACTCTTGCCAGCTATATGCTTTAAGGCAAAATTAAATCTTGACAAATATAAGACCTATCTAACCTGTCTTTAATTCAACTTCTGAGCTTTCATAAAATATCCCAAATTTTTATAATTAGTCTATTACAAACTTTATTCAGCATGTTTTTCCACAACTAGTAAACCAATTTTCACAAAATAAGTTGTATAAGAAAGCCCCAAATAAGGGCTATCTACATATATGTGGAATGTACAAAAGTGACAACAAACAACCAAGATATCAGGCTATCAGTAACTGTAAAAGCTTTGTTGGCTGATATCTCATAAACAACTGGACAGATTTGTACTATTAAACTTACATTGGAAAGTGCTCATCAAACTGTTTCTAATAATATATAGTATATCTCATAGAAATAAGTATTCATAGAGATACAAGCATGTCAATGTAGTAACATAATTAGTTACCTTCTAAAATTAGCCTGATATCTGCTATGACAGATAATAGCCCCCATCAGGTACAAGTTTTGATCATATGATGAAAATAGCTTATGCATAGACTATTACTCTTTTGTATATATCTCTGTGTCTAAGAATTAGACCTCAGACTTAACAATATCAATTATTATCAATTATTATCCCTCATTATCATTGACATCTGTATTGATCTTTATCATCATTGTTACCATTATTAAACTTCTGAATCACTACTAAACCTCTGAGAGTGTACTCAAGGTTCAGATATCACAAACAAGTGAGTAGTTCATTTTGTGATATAGTCCAAATCTTGAACTGACTCTTGATACCTTCTAAAAAATATCTCTATATCTCTAAACACTAAATAATCGTTAACATTTATATTTTGTAATTTTTTTCAACTTCATTCAATAACTTGGAAATATAGGCTACTGGCCTTCACTTCTTATCCTCACACTTTATCAATAATACTTCTCCTATAGCAAAGTCTGACACATTTACCCCTACTTTCATTTCTTTATTCAAGTATTACCAAGACTAGTTCTGTTATAAACCTCTTCTTCAACTCCTCAAGTATTTTCTACTGGCTTTCTCTCCAATTCCACTTTACATCTTTTCTCATCATCTTATGAAGAGGTTTTGCTATTCTTGTGAAATCCTTGACAAACTGTTTATAATAATTTGCTAATCCCAAAAACTTCTACACATTTTTCATACTTCTTAGTACTGGCCAATCTACTACTTCTTGTACTTTTTCCTTCTCTATTTTCATCCTATCTGGTCCTATCCTTACTTTTAACAATACAACTTCTCTAACCTTCTATACACATTTTTCTGGTTTTACAAATAAATTATTTTCTGCCATTCTTCTTAATACTTCTTCTACAATAGTGTTATATCCTGTCAGGCACAGTTTACACTGGGAGTGAAAGTCTGTGAAATAGACTCAGAGATGTGTAGACTAGTGGAATGACCTTGGCTTCAGCTTATGTACTGTGCCATCTGTCTGTTGTATAGTTATAATTTCAAATAAGAGAGAGAAGTCTGAGTTGAAAGTGAGTGCTGATTTGGTGTGTTACTGTTGGACACTGGGGATTGAGTTCAATAAGAGTTTATCTTTGTTGATTATCAGACAAGTGAATTACAATGTAACTACTAGTCTTATATACAAGTTTATACTATAGGAGATACTTTGTTATAGCGCAAGGAGGTGGACAGACTTTAGGATTAGGGTTAGTGGACAAGAATAGGACAGTAGGTAATTATTAGTCTACAATGGACATAGGGTTAGGAGATAGGCACGTGACCTGGAAGTCATGTGATAGAGTCTAGAGCAGTCTGGAAGGACTTAGGGTCTAGAAGAATCGGGAAGAGTCTAGAGTAGGAGTTAGGGTTAGGAGTGACATCAAGGGACAAGGGTTCCTCATGGTACACACATGGTGTACACATGTACAATGGAGATGAAGAGTGATGACATAGGACAATGGAGTAGGGTAGAGGGTATGACGTTAGGGCACATGTAGGAAGCATGGTGGTCTTATGGAAAACACATGTGGATGGATAATAGGACATGAGGTAGAGGCATGGACTTTAGGGTCGGTAATATAATGTTGTAGCACGGACCAGGACAGACTAGTATATATAGTGGTAGATAAAGTAGGAGTTCCTTATCAAGTTTTTCTTGTGTCAACCCTATACAAGGTTTAGTCTCTTAACCAACTTTAAGGTTTTGAGTCTATAACATACTTGGGGTTTCAGTAGTATAGCCCCTATTATCCCAAGCAGAGGTTTCAGTGTTAAGACACTGACAGGAGTGACTCCACCATGGAAGACAGAATACTTAGATAATTGCATCACTACTATGAGACATATGTTATAAGACACTTAAACACTAACAATTTTATTTTTCTTTTATTTTATTTTTATTTTGGATAATGAAGAGGCACATGACACTGCAGTCACATGACAGGTCACATCATGTGATGTCATAGGCCTAGAACATAGTAGAAGGATCTGAAAGATGACATCAGAGCACATATATACAATATAGTAGCCTTGAGTAGGAAATGAGGCAAATATGAGGTTGAAGCATGGACAATAGGGCAGGCTTAATTATTGGTAGTACAGACCAGGCATGTTGTGTATATATAGGACTCTAATTTAGCAGAAACTCCTTGTTGAGTTTTCTTGTAAACTTTCCACTTGATATCTATACTAAGAGATTTACTGCTTGTATAGTCATTGGTCTTTGTGACTAGTGGTTGCCACAACAGTGCGTTGCAAGTAAGGTGGCTATCATGGAAGGTGGGCTTTAGCTGTTGACAAAGAATATATCCCAGGGATGTGTTTTCTGGACAAGTGGACTTAGCATATGACATATTCCTTCTCTGTCTCTATTTCCACCATTATATTATTAATAAACACCACTACATCTCCTATCTTTATTATATTCCTAAGCAGATCATTCATCATTGCTTAAAAAGTTGCCAGTGAGTTTGTCAATCCAAAGAACATTACTGTCAGCTCAAAGGCACTCTCTTGTATTAAGAATGCTGCCTTCTACTCATCTCCCTTCTTGATTCTCACATTGTTATACCTCCACCTCAAGTCCATCTTCATAAACACTTTCTTCTTCCCTATATTATCTATTAAATCTGATATTAATAGCAATGGATAATTGTTCTTAATTGTCCAAATATTTAGATATTGATAATAATATACCATCCTCTTCTTTCCATTCTTCTTCAGTATAAAGAATACTAGTAATGTCTATAGTAATTTTGATGGTCAAATATACCTCTTTTTTAACTGGTCCTTTACAAACTCCTGAACTTCCTCTTTCTCTATTCTTGATAATAGATATATCTTCTCCTTTTTCAGAACAAATTCTTTTCTAAGATTTATGGCAGAATTCCATGTCTTCCTCATTAGCATTCTCTCTAATTCCTTCTTCTCAAACATCTTTAAATATTTATAGAACTTTCTAGGAACCATTTTCTCCACCATCCTAATCTCTATTAAATTTTTCTCTTTTTCCTGTTCCTGTTCTATTATTATTGCTATTTCCATCTCTTTTTCAACTGTTAGTTTCTTAAAATCTTTCTTCTTTTCTCTCTGCATCTTTTCTTCCTTTTGTTCTTTCTCCTTCTGCTTTTGCCATCTTGGCTTCATCTGCTTTGTCTTCCACTACTTTCCACACTCATCTAGATATCTTGTCATTTTTACCTCTCTTGTCTTCTAATTGATTTCAGGATTGTGGCATACCAGCCATAGCATCTCTAATATTACACTCCACTTCTGCCTACCTATCATATCTATCTCCATTCTCTCTTTATACCCTTTAAAAAAATAATTCCACCTCTACTGTATGCTTAATTAGTTCTTTATAGTTAAGGGTACCATTCACATTCCTCACATAAATTGGCCTATCTAACTTCTTCTTTCTGAACTTATTTTGCTTTGCAAATTCTGAGCTCATTATTAACTCTGTTGTACCACTGTTTAATAAAATCTCTATAATAAATTTCTTCTTCATCCTCATATTACTTCAGCCCTATCTTTACTGTCACCTCTCTTAATCCTTCTTCTATTTTTCTTTTTTCCTCTACTCTTCTTTTTTCTCTTATTCTCATCTCTTCTAATCTTCTCCATTCATCATCTAATTTCTTGTACTCTCCTTCTTTTTCTTTTTTCTGCTTCTTGCAACTCTAACACTTGTTTTTGTAACTCCAATATCATTTTATTGTTTTCTATTACCTACTTCAATAATCTTATTAATTCTTTCTCTCTCACATCTCTGATTAATCCTTCCATACTTATTTGGCTTAAATCAACAGTACTTATTACTATAGTATCTAACAACTTAAAATAATATCTCCCAAAAGTGTTTCTCTACAAGTATTAGCTAGTATTTTTCTTATCTGATCTTACACTATTTACCAACTACCTGTTTACTGCTTTACTAACTACTGCTCTAATAAGCACTGGCTAATATTCCTAAGAAGAGAATCTCTAAACTAGATACTTTCTTATTAGATAATATCATGCTTCTGTATAAAAAGATTACAATGGACCTTCAGTATAAGACTACTACTTAAAAACAAACAAGTATACTACTAAACACCACCCAGTTAAATAATAGGTATGTTTAGATACTAATCTGAACCTAGTCAACACTATCAGCAATACTGTAAGTTTAAATCTACTCTACAGAGGCTTAGTTACACTTCTAGGCTAGTCATTATATAGACTAGCTTCTGATAGACTGATAACTATCTTTATCTTATCCTAATCCATATTGTCTAGTCTACTATAGTAGTACTATAGTTATTTATTTAATTATAGTTATAGATATTGATTGGTCAAGTATACAGACTATACACTTGGACTATCCTATTATAGTATATATAGTAGTGGTATAATAGTAGAATATCTTATCTAAATATTATCTAGAGTTCTTTGGTACTTATGACTTCTTAATATAAGACTAGTTCTTTTATAGTAAGTATGCAGAGTATGAAATAAAACACTTGTAGATCAAGTCTACTTTAGATAACTAAGTTTGGGTATATGCATTGTTCTCAATTGGAATATTAGGATTCTTAGTATGGAGTTTCCAACTTAAGATAAGTTTTATTATTTGAAAACAAATATTTGAATACCTTTCAGCTAAAAGTAGATCAAAATCTAATTAATTACACTCAATTAGCAGATAATCTGTATACTAAATGTTTAAAAAGTTTTTAGAGATTACACATGATATTTTTTTTAATTTTACTTTTTTTAAAAAAAATTATTCTAGTTTAAATTTACATCAAACAGGTTTTGAAAAAAACCTTAATTTTAATTGGTTAACTTGGTTTATTAGGTTTAGCAAAGGAAATAATATTATATTAACATATAAAGGTAGATTTACTTTTGTTATTACTCAAAAAGAAAAAGAAATTTTATTATACATTCAAAAAGTTTTAAGTTTCAATATTGTATAAGAATATAAAAACTTTTCATGTTACTATATATTAGATAGAATTGAATTCAAGCTTTAAATCATAAACTGCTATTAAGTTTTACTATAGAGAATAAAGCAAAAAAGATAGAAAATAAATATTTTAAGTTAATTAAACCTACTATACAAGATGGCTGGTTATCTAGTTTTACTGATACTGAAGAATGTTTTAACATTAAGATAGATAAAAGATCTAATACTATTATAGGGTTTTATATAATGTTTATAGTTAGATTTATTTTAGATTAAAAAAATTCAGAATATATATTATTGCATATAATTCAAAATTTTGGATATGATACTATAAGTTTATAAAGTGGTATAAATGGAGTATATAGATATCAAGTTACATTTTTTAAAGAATTGATATTAATTCAAAATTACTTTTGAGTTTTTTAATTAAAAAGTAAAAAAAGATTTTTGTTTGAACATGGAATTAAATTTATAAAATGGTACTGAATAAAAAATATTTATCAAGAAATAATTGAAGAATTAGGTAAAAATATAAATTCTGATCCTAAACATGAATTCAGTATATAGGTTTTTAAATTAAACTTTTTTATTTGACTTAAAACTTATACTACAAAGTATCACATATTTTTAGTTGGTTTAGATGAATTTTGCAATTTAATTCTTTACTTACAACTTATAGCTACTAATTTGAAAATAATGAATAAATCTTTTATTTCTACTTTTAAAAATCAAAAAACTACAGAATTTAAAAAAACTTTATTTGGTTCTCCATCAGGAGATGATAGTTTAGAAATGTCTTCTAGAGAGTTATATTATAATGTATAGAAAACTAAACATTTTTCTTTTTATTTTATCTATTTTTCTTGATTTTATATTTCTTTTTATTGACAATGAAGAGGCATATGACTGCAGTCACATGACTTGTTACATGATGTGAGGTCATAAGCCTAGAGTAGACTGGAGCAGTCCAAATAGATGATATCAAGAAGTAAGTTAACTATACAGCTACCTCATAGTTATATATAGTGCACTTATGGACGATATATGGACATTAGAGCAGGAGTAATTATTAGTAACATGGACCATGTGTAATTTATATAAATAGGATAGCAATTCAGTAGAGACTTCTTGTCGAGTTTTCTTATAATCCTTATATTGATAGCTTACTGAGAGCTTTACTTGCTTGTGTGATTATTAGACTTTGTGTTTAGTGGTTGCCACAACAAGTTAAATACAAGATTTGATTTTGTTTAGAGTTTAGGTAAAAAATGTTATTTTAAATTTTTAATTAAAATAAGCTTTGGAAAATATAGAGAACTTGCCTTGGTATATTAGATTATGTAAGGTGGTTTAAATATAATATTGAATACTTTATTCATAAAGCTGGAAAAAATGATAAAATATATATATTAGCTAAGTCTGTAAAGATAGTAAAATTACTTATCATACTTTTTATTTATAGTATAAACTATAAGTTGGGATTATAGCTAAATTCCTTATATTTACCATATTTGAAAAAATATAGATATTATTTTCCTATATGCAAGAAACTACTTAAAAATTAGTATACAATTTAGTAAGCAAAGTTAAGCCAACAAATGATTAAAAATTAAATAGAAAAATTAGATAATTGTAAACTTTGTATTGAATTACAACAGTACATAAAAATCACCAAATATTATACAACTTGTAGAAAACTTATAAATAATTTGATAGCCTTGGTCTTAAAATAAGTTGTAGGAATTCTTAGAAACTATCCAGGAAAATCCTTAGTAATTTATAAATTGAATGAATAAGATATAGTCCAAACTAAGATTAAACTTTCACTCACAAAATTAAAATAATCTTAATAGGTAGATATAAGAGTTTAATTTATATTTACAATAATGGTAATTGCCATACCTACAAGTATAAAAATATAGGTGACTGTTCAAGTATATATATGGAATTACTACTATTAAAGTCAAACAGCAAAGAGGAATTTGCTAAAAGCCATAGTGCTTACTTTGATGTAATAATACTAGAAGAATAACAGCCTATACTAAAAAGAATTATAAGAGTACAAGCTGGCACAATATTAAATTCAGGAGTTATTTTAGATACTTTCATATATATGCTTGTTTGTATATAAATCAGCTTCTCATATTTTATCTTTTAGTAACTCATTATCTAAACTTTCAGTTGTTCTATATCATAGAAACCATCTCCAGAATATTTCCTTAGTTATTTTCTACACTATTATTCTCTAACTATAGTTCTGACTATAAACTTAGTATTCAAGATCAAATAGATACTTTGTAGTACTCAGTTTGAAAATTGACTAAGAATTTCCAAAAACTTTTTCTTACTTATTAGTTAGTCTTTTCTAATATTTCATCATCTGAAATTACAACTATATAATAAATAGTAGGCATAATATTTTTATTTTTTATTTTTTATTTTTCTTAGTTTTGGACTTTATATTAGAAAATAACATAATGTTAGGCTTTAGTAGTCTAGTGGTTTCAATCACTAAAAACCTAATGAGAGCACTTAAGTAAGTGTTCAAAAGATTAAGAGTTTAATTCCCTCCAAGTACAAATATCTTAAATTTGTAACTATATAATAGATTAATATAAGATGGGGAACTGGAGTAATAACAATCTAACTCTAGAGAGCTGATTAGTTAAAGGCTTAGTTTACTATTTGGTACAAATCCATTTAACTGGATCAGATTCTAGAGAGCTAATTAGTTAAGGTATCAGAGTTATGAATATTGAACTTGGTTTTATTTTTTATTTTTTCTTCTCTTTTATTTAAAGTTAGAGTTTAGTATGACATCACAGTTATATAGTCATATAGTCATTATACATGATCTTGAGTATTATGGTATGTTTAGACACTAACATTTTTCTTTTCTTTTATTTATTTTTCTTAATTTAATATTTCTTTTATTTTTATTTTTATTTTTATTTTATTTTGATGATAAAGAGGCATATCACATGATATAAGGTCATAGGCCTAGACTTTGGAAGAAAGAACTAGAAGGATGATGTTAGAGTACATGTATATGGCATGGTATCCTTATAGAAGACATGAGGTTGACACATAGTAGAAGTATGGACTATACATAAACATTAGAGTAGGGCTATTTATTGTTAGCACAGACTATGAGAACTTTATATAAATAGTATAGGAATACAGTGAGGACTTTTTGTCGAGTTCTCTTGTAATTCCCACTTGATATTTATCTTGAGATTTATTACTTGTATTACTATTGGTTTTTGACTAATGGTTATCACAACATTGAGGGTAGGCTAGACACAGTAGTAGCACAGGCCATCTGTAGTAATAAATACATTATACTAAGAATTCCATCAAGTTCTCTTGTAATTAATCCAATCCAAGAATTAACTTTTGGTTTTAACTCTTGAGCCTTAAGTTATAATATAAGGGCTCAATCTACTATTTGGTATAAATTTGGCTGGTATACTAGCTGGAATAGGAATAGAACACTCTACACCTCTAAGTTGTATAACTCAGAGATAGTTAGTCATATTGTGGAAACAACTTCTAGTTCAGACTTGTTCTGGAATACTCACTAGGTTGGTAAATAGTAAGGCAGTGACTTTGGACAGGTTGGGAATCTGCATTTTATAGGTATAAGTAAACCACCTGCTGGAGGATGGAAAGATATAGCAGAGCATAATGCTTCTGCTATAACTGGACTGTAGTAGAATGGAGTAGTCTCTCTCCTCTGGCTTGAAAGATCTATATCCACTATTGGTCTGTTAGTATAATAATCACTAGTTCATGCTCAAGTTGAAGCCAGAGTGTTAGAATCACCAAGATTTAAGAAAACCCACTTAAAGTGCTATATGAGTGCAACTTCATGCCGATTTACTTGGCAGGCTTAGACTATTAAGTCAAATCTAGTTTTAGATATACCTATAATGAAGAGGTTGTTGGTTAAAGGCTCAGCCTACTATCAGTCATTGAACAAACTAGACTGCAGACCAAATAGAAAGGTCTTCTAGCAAGGAAGGCCACTAGACATAATAGTATAAAAGGATTAGTAGATAGGAGATAGCTTCCTACTGAATACTTTCTGTGATTTCAATAGGGTTTCCTGCAAGAGAGGCCCTAAACTTTGTTCTCCTCAAACAATTTGGACTTGTCATTGAACATAGAAAATTTGAAATTTTCTATTTTTTTAGATTATATGAACACTTCAATCTGCCTCCTCTTGATCTCAGTCTGTTTGGAGGCTAAATTCTCATATCCAAAGATATATGAAAATATCTTGGGTTTATCTTCAATAGAAAACTCACATTCCATTATCACATCAAATATTATACCAACAAAGCAATTTAAACTGTCAAATATATAAAGATGCTTAGTAATTCTATTAGAGGTCTTCTTTCAATCCAGAAATATATGTTCTACTCATAACTTTATATAAGTTTTCTATGTGGTACTACAACAAGGCTCTACTATTATTCCTACTCAAAGAACTTAACAAGATGCAACAGAGAGCAGTATTATAGATACTAGATACTTTTTGCACTTCTCTATCTTCAGATATAGAAGCCTTTCCAAGACTCATTCTCATTTATCTTCATCTCAGAAAACTCAGCAGAAGAGCACAATTAAGATCAGTCTCACTTCCATCTAATCACATCATTAAAGATCTCTTTGAGAGTAGATACGCCAATAATTCATCACAATACCAACTGTCATTGGAGAATATAAAACCTAAATAGAGACTCAAAGTCAAGAGCTTCATCAGCAACTCAAACAATCATTTAAACAGCATCTTCCCATCATTTGACTTTCTCAATGATGAAATTTCCCCAGGTAATAGACTCATCAATATTTTCTAAGATTACATTTCTTTTCACTTTTTATAATGGAAGGATAATGAGAACACTAACTCTCAATTTTGCAAACTTGATAAACTTGTTTTTGAAGTGTCATCAAATAATAGATCAGCAATAGTTATTTCTAATACTAGTATCAAAGACAATATCACTACATCTGTTGTGCACATTCATTCATACAATAATCTTATCAGCAAGACTATTCACCATGCCATCAACATTACTAGCATTGAGGCTGAACTTTTTGTGATTAGATGTGGAATAAATCAATCCACTTAAATCCTGGATATCTTTCATATTATTGTCATCATGGATACAATTCAAGCAGTGCAAAAAATCTTTGACTTGTTAATCTATCCTTACCAACTTCAATTGATTGCCATTTCAAAAAAGTTGAGGCAGTTTTTTGGAAAGAATTCCAACAGTTCTATTGAGTCCTGGGATTGTCCATTTAAGAGTAGATGGCTCCTGCATATACTTGTCAATCAGGATACAAGGAAATTCAAGCTTAATCCTATTTATTCCTGCAAAATATCATAAGATTATAGCAAGAAAGAAGAAAGTAACAGTTGTCTTTCCATATATTAGACTTGAAGAGAAAATACTTTCTCAACCTCATAGATGATAATCTCGATCCTATTATTCCAATATGTCAAAGGAGGTCCTTGGCTTAAATATGTGGGCTATTCCAATTTTCTATGTGCTAGAACAACAAGAGCTATCACAAATCACACTCCAATTGGCAAATATTACTTGAGATTTTTTCTAAATCAAGACTTCAACTGTTTTTGTAGAAGATATCCTATTGAATCTAGATATCATATTTTACACAAGTACAGAAGATACTTTTTAGGTCACTTTATTTTTTTCCTTGGATTTAATCCCAATGCTATCAGCTTTGCAGATAGCATGTCTTTGTAGATACATCAAATATTGTATATCTCAGACTACTTTTCTATCTTTTTTTTCCTTTTCTTTTTTCTTTTTTCTTTCTTTCTTTCTTTCTGCTCTTTATGTATCTTTGTTCTATGTAATATAGCTACATTGTAGTTACCACAGTTTACCCTCATATGCTGTGTAATAAATTCTTAACTTTAAAAACAAATAGTATAATATTACATAGCAGTTACACATATCACAGTTATAGTTATATAATCACATATCATACAAAAGAATATAAAAGGTTCTAGAATAATGATATTATATAATATATTTACTATATATTGACCTTATAAATAACACATGGCTTTTAGAATAGGTTAGATATAGTGTTGTATAGACTACTAGCTTAGCAAATATAAGATAGATATTTTATATTTGGAACTTTATCAAGTTTCCATGTATAAACTATATAAAATTCTTCTTTTGACTACTTACCAAAGTTTTAAGTCTTAACTAGTAGTCAATATAGCTATTAGTCATCCTCAGTATAAAAGTCAGACTTTAGATATAAAGAAAAGCTAGTTATAGATGTTGGTGGCTAAACCTAGACTGCTATTTAGATATTACTTATCTTGGATAGTATTAAGTAGAGTACTTATATTATTTTGTATAAGAGCTCTATACTATAGATTTATTTATGATCTGTCTCTATAACAGGTATTTCTAAGACTTTGTCTAGAGTTGAATGTTCTTCTGAGAATAAAATAGTTTATAATTTTTTAGAGTAGTAGTCAGTAATTGAAATAGTCAGTAAACAGTGTGAAGTGGGATAAAAAGAGTGTTCACTAACATTTACTAAAATAGTGTTAAGTTCAGAGTATAAATTTGAGAGTAAAGCTAGTGCTAGCTTCTTTTTTTATCTTTATATACATCTGTTATGATTTTTAAGTTCAAAGAGTTTTTAAACAGAAGAATGACTTTAGATTGAGTAATTATAAGAGAGTTTGATAGAGTCCTAAGTACAAACTAATCTATCTTATATACCATAGACTATAGTTTATATGTATACTACAACTATCCTACTCTAAAGTACATGTGCTTTTTATTAGACTAATATGCTGTTGCTATGCTATATAATATTATTTGTTCCAGAACTCACTATAATCTTCTCTATGTCATGTGATTGTATAACAGTTGTAATAATAATAGTAATATTACACTAAAACCCTAACTTTAAGTCAAGAATAGAATAAAATAAAATGGAAATGAAATAAGAAAATAAAAAGGAAAATAAAAATGAACCAAGTCCAACTTTTACAATTCTGACAACATTTCTCTTCAAGATTTCTCCTCTAGAGAAGCTGTCTTCTATTTTCACTAATTTCTCTCCAGTTTCTTCAAATACTTGTCCTTAAACTTCCTATCATTCTATCCATATAACATCTTTGCTATATACTTTCCTAGTAGTTCTCCTCTTCTGAAGTTTTTTTTCTCTGTCATATCCAACTTTTTCTGTTTTCTAACTTCTATGTTTGGCCCCTTTTTGAATTCTGCTACCACTTCTTTCATATTTTCCAAATCCTCTTGTCTCTCCTAACTATCATGTTTTGCTATAAATCTCTTCCATTGTACCAGGTACTTTACTATCCCTTGTATTTTTCTTTTATTTAGTATTTTTTCAACCTCCTATTTTTCTACTTCTTCTATCTCTACTAGTTTTACCTCTTTAGTCTTTTGTCTCTCCACTTGTTTTTTATATCATATTACTTCACTAACATTTACAACTGGATGAATTCTCATCAAAGTTAGCAGTCATAGTTTGACCACATTAATAAATACTACTTTGTCAATAATATATCAGCCAATATATTGGTCCATTAAGTTCTTTGCTAGTTACTCCTTAAATACCAAGTCTTTCATACTCAATATCATTTTATTACCCTTTTTCCATTCTTTTACCTCTTATCTGCTTACTGTTTCATTTCTTCCTGTGCTTTTCTGAGTGCTGCTTCTACTTTCTCTTGCATCTTTTTTATTCTTTCAGCAAACTCTTTTGTCTTCTCCACTTTTTCTTTTCTTCTAATATCTACCCCTATTCTTTTAAATTCCTTCCATAATATCTTTGTTACTGAATGTGTCTTTTGTTTACTGCAAACTCTGGTGATGCTAACTATTCTGGCTAGTACTTTTGTCTATGATTAATGAAGAACTGTAAATACTGTTCTGACTTCTGGTTTATCTTTTCTATTTGACTATCTGTTTGTGGATGGAACAATGTTGACAACTTTGTTACAATATCCAACATTTTATTCAACTTCTTAGTTAACTTTGCTGCAAACTATGGTTCTCTATCTGATACTATACTCTCCAGTAACCTGTGTAACTTCTTACACATTATCCTTAGATAATCTTTCTAGCCCTTCCACTGATATATCTTTTATAGTTGCCACAAAGTATGTTATCTTAGATAACCTACCACAGATCACTAAGATTGTATCTTTTCCAGCTACTACTGGTAACTTTGTGATAAAGTCAACTGTCAGATATGTTCATGGTTTTTCCTATATCTCACTCAACTTCAACTTTCCCACTAATGCTTTATTCAATTCTTTATTCTCTAATACATGTTGTATCTTTCCACATATCTTTCTATATCGCTTATTACTCCTAGCTACTAGTAATTCCTTGTAACTAACCCTGTCATCTTCCATCTTCTCCTATGTCCTACTACTAGTATATCATGATGCAACTGGATTATTTCCACCCTCAATTCTCCATCCTTTGGTATGTATATTTTTTCTTCCTTTAAAACTAATTCTCCTTCTATTTGCTATTCTTCTCCCCTCAACTTCTTTACTTCTGCCTTCTTCATCTCTTTTACTACTCTAACTACCTCTTTGTCTTTATCTCTAACTTTTTTTAATTTTTTCTACTATGTCTACTTTTAGTTCTTCTATTACTACTTCTGCTAAATTATAAATCCATTAGTCCTTAATTAGAATCTAATTACTATTGTTATTTTCTGTTCCTACTTTCCAGTCTGATCTCTGACTTGGTCTATTCACTTTCCCTATCTTTGTTCCTGGCATATATTTCAAAGTAAAGTTGAATCTTGATAGATAGAGGGCCTAACAGGCTTGTCTTCTGTTCAACTTTTGTACCTTCATAAAGTACTCCAAATTCTTGTGGTCTGTTCAAAACTTAAACTTAAATTTGGTACCTTCTAATAAATACCTTCAGTTCTCTAATTCTTTTATCACTGCCAGCATCTTCTTATTATAAATTTTGTAATTTCTCTCTGTCTCATTAAGCAACTTTGAGAGATATACCACTAGTCTTCACTGTCTATAATCATACTCCATTAATAACACTCTCTCTATTGTATATTTTTTAATGCTTCAAACAACTTCTCTTGTCTAATTCTCCATTTCCACTTTTGCTTTTTTTGTTAGCTTATGCAATAGCCTTGCTATATTTGTAAATCCTTTCATGAATCTCTTGTAGTAATTTGCCAGTTCCAAGAACTTTTGTACCTTTTTAACCAATTTAGAAAATGACTAGTCCAACACTGCTTTTACTTTCTCTTCTTCTATCTTTATTCTTTCTAGTCTGATTACAACCTCTAATAAATCTACCTCCCTCACTTTCCACCTACACTTCTCCAGTTTTACATATAAATAATTCTTCTCTAACCTCTTTAATATCTTTTCTACTAACTTATCATATCCTTTCTCACTTTCTGTTCATACTATTATGTCATCAATGAAACTCTCTACTTTTCTTATATTGATTAAGTCTCTTAACAACTTGTTTATCATGGCCTGGAACATGGCTGGTGAATTTAATTTGTTAGTCCAAAAAACATGACTGTTGGCTCAAATAACCCTTCTGGTATTGTAAAGGCCACTTTCCACTTGTTTTCCTCTTTTATTCTTATATTGTTATAACCCCACCTTAAGTTTATCTTTGTAAAAATCTTTTTGGTCCCAATATTCTTGATAACATCCCTTCTTTCCATCCTTCTTTCCTACAAAAAATACCAGCATAGTCTGTGGTGACTTTAATAGTCTGATATACTCCTTTCTCATCTGCTCCTAGATAAACTCTCTCACTTCTCTGGACAAGGGATAGACTTTCTCTTTTCTTGGTACAAATTCTTTCTTCAACTTTATTGCATGGTCCCACACCTTCCTCATTGGCATTCTTTTGCTTGTCTTCTTTTCAAACACCTTGATCTATCTATGAAATTGCTCCAGCACTAACTTCTTTGCCTCTTTCTCTAATCTTGCCACCTCCTCTTCTTCATCCCAAATCTCCCATTCTTCTACTACCTTCTTTATATCCATTGTCTTACTTCTCTTTTTCTTCTTCTTCTTCATTTCTTCCTTTATTTTCTTTTCTTCTTTTCTCTTTTCTTCTTTTTTCTATTTCTTTTCTTCTTACTTTTGCTTCTGCTATTCAGGTTTTCTCTGCTTTGGTCTCCATTGCCTTCCATATTTTTCTGGACATCTCATCATTTTTACTTCTTCTGTCTTTCAATTGATCTCAGGGTTATAGTGGGCCAGCCATAGTATCTTCAAGATTATACTCCACTTTTGTCTACTGATTACATTAATCTCTGTTCTCTTCCTATGCTCTGGTAATAAATATTTACTTCTATAGTATTTTCTATCAGCCCTTCTTTATTGAATGTTCCATTCACATTCCTCATATAAATAGGTTTCTCTATTTTATTTAATTTAAACTTCTGTCTCTATACAAACTCTGAACTCATCACCAATTCCATAGCTTCATTATCCAACAATGCTTTCACTGTTATTCTCTCCTGTATATTTATCCTTTCTAGCTCTATGTTATAGGCTCAGGACTTTAGAATTAGTCAAGTGAAAGAACCTTGTACTAGGATTAACATAAGAGAACTCAATAGAGAACTCTGTACAGAATAGGCTACCTTTTATACTAAAACCTCATGGTCCATGCTAACTACTTCTAGCCTACCCTAAACAGCCATGTGTTATATATGTTATATAACATCATCCTTTTAGAACCTTTTATATCCTTCTATATGTTTCGTGACTTGTGACTATTACTGTGACTGTGTCATCTTGTGTGACAGTATGATCTTGTCACTCTAACCCTAACCCTAGTTCTAAAAATAGAATAAAGAAAAATAAATGAAAAATAAAATAGAAATAAAGAAAAAGATAGAAATAATTAAAGTCCACCACTTTCTGCTTTGACATTCTATCTTTACTGTTACTTCTTTTAATGTTTCTTCTTCTTCTATTCCTCTTATATCTACTGATTTTTTTTTCTTTTTTTTTCTTCCTTTGTCTTTTCTTCTCTCAAAATAGTCTTTTTATCTTTCTTAGACTTTTTTTAATCTGGAATACTAGCTTGTATTACATAATCAGCTAGTATATAAAATCTAGTTGAGAACTACTGGATTCTCCTCTTCTTTTAAATTGTTTGAAATATTCCTATTGTTTCCATACTCAATCCTTCTTTCTTGGTCTACTATTCTCCAATTCTTATAATTCTGTGCAAGATAGCCAGAACCTCCACAACTATAACAATTCCTCCCTCTATTCATATCTATCACATAAGGATTCCTTCTCATTTCTTCTCTTCTTTCTGCTTATTCTTACAGATGATTTCTTACCACTACTGTATTTGTTCTTTCTATTCCTTCTATTGGAGTAAGTCCTGCTAGCACTCACTATATCTCTTGTCTTCTTGGCTACACTTGAGATAGGAACATTCATGGTCTAGACCTCTCTTGATTTTTTTTCATTTCTCTCTGTCTCTGTCTCTGATTTTCACTCTTCTTTCTTTCCCTTAATCTTTTCTTCTCTTCTACCTCTATTAACCTTCTTCTAATTACTTTGTTTATCACTCTTTTGAATTCTTTCACTAGTATCCTTCCTTTATATCTATTGTCTCTTACTACTCTTCTAAAGTCTTGTACAAACTTTTCCATAGTCTTTACTTCCTGCTCCATTCTTTTAAGTTCTGCCATTTTGACTAATTTCTTATCTTCTTTACCAAATTTCTTTTTTAACAAAAATTCTCTTGTTGACCCAAATTCTATCTTCCCTAATTCTAAATCTTCTAACAAATTCTATTTCCAAATATTAGCTGATTTTTTTTGCATATATAACAAGATTCATTGAATCTGTTTTTCTACTAATATTTCTCTTATCTTTATTCTTAAGTATGATTTGCACACTGTGATGAACCTTTCTATCTTTTCTACTTCTCCATCAAATATTGGCAGCTTAGTGTTGGGCCCTATATTAGACCCTTCTGCTGTTTCTCTCCCTTTTCCTGCTGTTACTATTAGCAATACTTGGATCTGTGCCTGCATTGCTGCTAATTGCTTCTGTTGTTGCCTAAGAATTTAATGTAAGTCATATTAACTCATGATGTTATTGTTGTTGTTATTATAGAAAGGAAGAGAATTGGTAGGTGATAGTAATAGTAGTAGTGGTGTTGGAGATAAACATATAAAGTGGTAGTGGAAAGAAGCTAGTGCTGGCCTTACTCTTAGATTTATATTCTAAACTTGAAGCAATCTTGGTAAGTACTAATAAGCCCTCTTCTTGTCTTACCTCATACTTTCTACTAGCTACTTAAGCTACTAACTACTGCCTTAAAGAAAATATAAATGATTTTGGTTTAAGAAGACTATTCTACTTCAGGTAAGATCTTAAGAACACCTATTGTTCTCCTGTGTATACTAGTCACAAGTAGATTAACAGTACAGAGCTGATAATGAAAAATGTATAGAGTATGTTCACAAAAGGTGATATGTTTGAGATATACTAGTAGGCTTTGGTACAAACAAATAGCTAAGCTTTTCCTATCTAGCTAGTATATCTATTATACCTAGGGCCTGGTAATTCTTCTTAACTAAAAGACTGAGCTGTCTCTTAGTTGAGGACAATAAGAGAGTTAAGAAATAAGGAGGGCCTAGTGTTGGACAGTCTTAAGAGGCTATCAAGTTCTAGTATTATGATCTTAAATCTAAAGAGTTTTTAAACAAAAGAACAACTTTAGATTGAGTAATTATAAGAGAATTTGATAGAGTCCTAAGTACAAACTAATCTATCTTATATATCACAGACCATAGTCTGTATACATACTACAACTACCCTACTCTAAAATATATATGCTTTTTATAAGACTAACATACTATTGTTATGCTATATGATATTATTTGTTCCAGAACCCACTATATCCTTTTCTGTGTTATAAAATAGAATGGAAAATAAATAATAAATAAAAATAAAAATAAAAATAAACCAAGTCCAACTTTTGCAATTCTGACAACATCTTTTTCTCTTATACTACCACTTTTAACACTCTTACCTATTTATTTACCCTATATTATAATATGAGTTATTACAGCTTGATAAATATAAAATAAAATTTACTTCAAAGGAGGTAGTAGCAAGAGAAAACTGTGGTGTTATTAGTATTATTAGCAGAAAGAGAAGAAGAAGAAGGAAAGGCAGCAAATTTAGAACCCAACACTACATCTAATATAAAAGTATCCAAGCTACCAACATTTAATGAGAACACTAGCAGAGTTTCAGACTTTATTACAGTATATGGACTTGACATTAGAATGAAGATGAGAGATGTGACAGTAAAGGAACAAGTTCAATAGGTTTTACTATATATAAGGAGGGTTAGCAGATATTTGAAAAGAAAATGTGATAAAAGCTTGGAGTTTGCAATAGTAAAAGACTTTATCACTAATCTGAAATAAGAATTCAAGAATGGAGACAACAAGTTAGTAAAATTAGTCAAGTTAAAGAAGGTAAAACAAGAATAAAAAAAGATGGAAAAATTTGTAT
This sequence comes from Leucocoprinus gongylophorus, assembly GCA_022457215.2. NCBI lineage: Eukaryota > Fungi > Basidiomycota > Agaricomycetes > Agaricales > Agaricaceae > Leucocoprinus > Leucocoprinus gongylophorus. The sequence continues at coordinate 25,600 of JAJOHK020000023.1, forward strand.
AGGAATTTAAGAGGGCAACAAGAGAAAGTGGTTTTGAAAGGAGACTATTAATTAAAGAATTCAAAAGAGAAATGAATGGAGTTACTCAGAAAAAGTTGATGAAAGTGAAGTATCTTTCTAGAAGTATTAAACAATAGTATGAAAGGATAATAAATATACTGCAAAGAGAGTAGATAAGAAGAGGAGAGAATAAGAAGCAGAAAATAGACAGGAAACTCAGCCTCAAGAATGAACATATCAACAAATACTAGAGAAATACAAAGGCAATAATTGGTACAGCCTCAAGTTTGGTAAAAGAAACAGAAGATTCAGCAGGTGCTAGCAATATCTGCTCCAATGGATAAAGTAGAGTAAACAAATGCAGTAGCAAGTTTAAACTTAAGTGAAACTTATATGCCATAAATATAAATAGAAAAAGAAATTGTAGAAACTAGAAGACAGTAGTATAAGAAAGAAAAATTAGCTATCAGAGTAATAATGAACATTTATGTTAGACATAGTTTATATCTCATTATTTGAGATCCAGAAAGACATCTTGGAAGTTCAAAACTAGTAAGCTATGTATTATCTAAGAACATGAAAGATAAATCAGAACAATCTTCAGCTTTAGCTTATATACTATATCTTTATGAGTCATATGGGTCATATATTTTAGATTAGAGTTTGGAAACTTTAGTAAGTGGAAAAAACCACTAGAAAATAGTGAGGTGTATTATTGCTAATACCTGAAGAGGGATACTAGTTTTAGTTGATTTTCAGAATAACTACTACAGTATAAACTACTAGATTGTATACTAGTTAGTATATCCAGAGTAGCTATCTAAAATATAACTACTAAGCAAGTTACCCTGATTTCTAGTAATCTTCAAATGTCAGAAAATAAAAATTCATGAAGTTAACTTAGACCAGCAAAGATATCCAAGATAGAATGGATAGGTGTGATCTGTACTGAAAGAGATTGGAGAGTACATATGAGAAGTAAGAGATTATCTGTGGGTTGGGACAGATAAGGTCAGAATATGAAATATGATAATTTAAAAGAAAAGGATACTATAATTCAAAGATCTTAGAGTGGATCAAAGAAAAAGAACCTTGTATTGGTTAACACAAGAGAACTCAATAGAAAACTCTGTACAGGATTATCTACCTTATATATGTTAGACTACTAGTCTAGACTATACTACTATTACCCTATCCTAAAAGACTATATGTCTGCCTTAAAGTCAAGATATATTGAATACACTATTATAATATTATTTCTTCCAAACTCTTCTACTGCTTTCTATCATGACACATGATCATGTGACAGTGTGACAGTAACATGTGATATCATGCTAAACTCTAATCCTATGTCTTCAAAATAAAAATAAAATAAATTGAAAATAAAAATGAAAAAGAAATTGAAAATAATTAAAGTTTACTGTTTTTAACTTTAGAAGTTGGGATCTTATGCAGTAAGAACACTTGATTAGGCTTTAGTAACTATCATAGGTTTGTAGTACTTTATAAAGTAATGAAGAATATATTCTGTTATGATCTAAATAAGAATATGTTAAAAGAAGTAATAGTGAAAATTAGACTTGAAAGAATTAATATACAGAGGAGAGTAATAGTGGAAGTACTATTGGATAGCAGGATAATAAGATTGGTTATGAGCTTAGAATTTGCAAGAAAGCAGAAGTTTAAGTTATAGAAAATTAAAAGACCTATTTATGTAAGAAATATAGATAGTTCTTTCAATAAGAAAAAGCCTATTGAACATATGGTGGAAGTGAATATTTATGATTAGAAATACAGAAAAAGGATGGAAATTGATATAACTAGTAGTCAGAAGTGGAGTTTGATTTTAGAAATACTGTGGTTAGCTTATCACAATTCTGAGATTGACTAGAAGACAGAAAAAGTGAAGATGACAAAGTGTCCAGATGAATATAGAAAGTAGTGGAGACCAAAGTAGGGAAAACTGATATGGTAAAAACAAAAAGAAGAAAGAAAAGAAGAAGAAAAAACTAAAGAAAGAAAGGACAATAGAGATAAAAAGGATGGCAAAGAAATAGAAGATTTGGGATAAGGAGAAGAAAACAGAAAAGTTAGAGAAAGAAGCCAAGAAATTGGTTTTTCTAAAGTTCTACCAATGGATCCATGTCTTTAGGAAAAAAGCAAGTGAAAGAATACCAATGAGAGAGAAGAAGTATACAAGTTTATAAATATAAATAAACAGTTAAGAAAAGAGTATATCAGACTCTTAAAGTTATTTTAAATAGCATTAGTATTTTTTGTAGAGAAAAAGGATGATAAGAAGAAAATAGTACAGGACTACAGGTATTTAAATAAATGAACTGTAAAGAATAATTATTCTTTGTCTTTGATTTCAGATATTGTAGAAAATATTGGCACTAAGAAAGTATTTACTAAATTAGATTTATGATGAGAGTATAATAATGTACAGATATAGAAGGGAGATAAGTTAATAATATTGGAAGAGTTATTCAAACTAACTGTAATGTTATTTGGGCTTATAAACTTTCCAGCAATATTATAGTAGAGACAGAAGAAGAAGAAAGATATGATGAAGTAGTAGAGAAAGTAGTAAAAAGATTAGTGGAAAATAATCTGTATGTAAAACTGGAGAAGTATAAGTAGAAGATTAGAAAAGTAAGATTTTTGAGAGTAGTGATAAGACTGGAGAGAATTAAGATGAAGGAAGAGAAGGTAAAGAGAGTGTTGGATTAGCCAACTCCCAAATAAATCAAGGATATACAAAAGTTTTTAGGACTAGCCAATTACTATTAGCAGTTTGTTAAAGACTTTACATCTATAGCTAAACTATCATACAACTTTGTAAAGAAGGATCAGAAGTAGGAATGGATAGAGAAGTAAGAGAAGACTATCAAAATTCAAGACTCAAAGTTAAGTCAAAAAAGAAACCTTGTATTAGGTTAATATAAGAGAATTCAATAGAGTTTCAAGTACAAAAGTATCTATATTAGACTGATGGTTCATGCTATACTAAGCCTACCCTACCCTAAAGGCCATGTGTATTATATGCTGTTAACATGTGGGATAATATTATCATTCTAGAACCATTTATATTCTTCTGTGTAATACATGATTATATGACTATGACTTATAACAATGTTATATGATAGATGTGTGACATCACACTAACCCCTAACCCTTGGTTTAAAAATAAGAAAATAAATAAAAATAAAATAAAAATGAGAAAAGATATGAAAATAAATAGAGTTTATTATCTTCAATTCTGACATTACCTTCCTTTAAACTATTGTTCTACCTATACAATATTTTTGCTATATACTTCCCTGTAACTCTCCTTTTCTAAAGTCTCTTTCTTCTGCTATATCTAATTTTTCTTGTCTTCTCACTTTTACACTCAATCTTCTCTTAAACTCTGCTACTGTCTTTTTTACATTTTCTAAATCTTCTGCCTTCTCTCAAGTATCATGTTCTATCATAAACTCTTTCTATCATACCAACTACTTTACAACTCCTCTTTTTATTTAATTTTTTTCTTATCTTCTATTCTTCAACTCCATTTACTTTTACCAGTTTCACTTCTTCTACCTTTTACCCTTCTACTTGCTCTCTATATCTTACTACTTGACTAACATTTATTACTGGATGAATTTTCATTGAAGTCAGCAATCATAGTTTGATTGTATTAGTAGAAACTACTTTGTCAATGATATATGGACTAATATATTGATCCACTAGCTTTCTTGCTAGTCTTTCTTTAAACATTAAATCTTTTATACTTGGTATTGCTTTATCTTCCTTCTTTCATTTCTCCACTTCTTTTCTTTCCCTATCTACTTGTTATTTTATCTCTTCTCGTGCTTTCCTCAATACTGCCACTTCCTCCTAAACTTTCTTCATTCTTTCTGCAAATTTTGTTGCTTTCTCTGCTTTTGCTTTCTTTCTAATGTCTGCTCCTATTCTTAATTCTCTATCCTAGTTTGCTATAAACAGAGACACTTTGGTTGCTGAATAAATTTTATTATTGACTGCAAATTCAGCCATCACTAGCTATCCTTCTGTTTATGATTTACAAAAAATTAGAGATATTGTTCCAACTTCTGATTCATTTGTTTGGTCTGTTCATCTATTTGTAGATAAAAGGATATCAACAACTTAGTTTCAATCCCTAACATTTTGAGGTAGGACTTCAATTGAGGAAGTCTAGGAGACTCTATATGATCTGTCTCAATACATTGAGAGCTCTTAATGTATTTTTCAATGGTTTGAAGGTCCAGAGTACTTGCTATCTTGTTTTCAATGTAAATAAAATTGGCCATTATATCCAATTTGATATTCTTGAGATTCCTGTTAATATTAGTAACCTGAGCACTAGAATCCTTGACAAAATTAATAGTGTTTTTCTCATTTATGGGAATTATTACCTGTTTATGTAAGGAATTCTTTGTGGTCATATTGATTCATAGTTTTAGTTTACCTTCACCACTAATTATTTTTTGAACTTGTTCGATTTTCTTGTTTTGAAAACTAGAGAAAACTTCTTTGATCTTCAAAGTTTCTCTGGCTATGTTAGTACATCTAGACAAAACTTGAGTATAAGATTTCTTTTGAGAAGAAGGAGGATTCTTCTTAAAGTATTTGGAAATTTCGTTAACTTCCTTGGGTGATTTGGCCAGGATAGAGGATGAGAGAGAAGAGACATAAGGAGGGTTTACCACATTTTTTTCTTTGTTGTTGTTTGGTTTGCTAAATACTTGTAGGCTGAATTTTGATTTGACTTTGTTTCTTAATGATGTGTTCTTATTGTCCATAATAAAATTGTCCTAGTAGGCCTCATAGAGAGATAAAATAAATTTCCAAGCTGCCTTACTGATGCCTTTGAGGTCTTTGATGTCGTTTGCCTTGTTGCCTTCAATTGACTTGCCATAAATGTATTTTTTCATTCTTACCAGAGATTCTTTGATATTTCTGATGTCTGAAGTCAAGTGTTCTATAGCTCCGTGAAGCAAAATAACCCTGAAGTCTCTGTCCCAGGAATCTTAGTCTAGAGCCTAATTGATATTGTAATTTAATTGGATATTGATTACATCACTGTTGCTGGAGTTTATGTTGTTGATGTTGTTGTTGAGGGCAGGTACCTCATGTTCAGCATACTGCTGCCTTATGTTGGGGGTATGGTCAGTCACCTTACTGACACGATTGCTTCAAGTCTTTGGGGTAGTATATTCTAGTTGGAGACTATCCAATACAATAACATGGTCATCTTCTACCATTCTGTTGCTTTTTCTCTGGACTCTTATCATGTATTCCTCATTGTATTTGCTTGAGAACATGAATAGAGTCCTAGTACCTTGTTTGTCAAAAGACATTAACTGACCTCTCACCTCATCACAATAGTTATTGAATAAAGCATTGCTAATGTCAACAGCCATATTCACATTGTCAGAAAGAGTCATGTTTGAAGCTTTAGAGTGAGTAGTTGAAGTAGAAAAGAATTTACTTCCTAGGTCTCTAATAGGTGCTACCATGCAAGTTGGTGGTTAAAGAGAAAGAAGGGATATAAGTGTTATAACTTAAGACTTAGTATTAAGTCAAAAGATAAACCTTATATTAGGTTAATACAAAAAAACTTGATGGAGTTCCTAAGTACAATCTGTCCACCTTATATATACTAGGCTGATGGTCTGTGCTATACTAAACCTAACCTATACTAAAAAGCATGTATTTATCTTAGGATTAATATATATAGTATATGTTGTATAATATTATTGTTTTAGGATCTTCTATAATGTTTTATGTTCTATGTGATCATGTGACCATGACTTGTGACTTGTGACAGTCATATGTGATATCATTTTTTTTTAAATCAACAATTTATTACACAGTGCATGAAGGCAGACTGTGGTAGCTACTTTTGTAACTATGTACAGAAGAAGCATACTAACAGGAAAATAGAAAGAGAGAAAAGAGAAAGGACGAAAACAGAAAAGAAGAGAAGAACTAATCAATGAGGAATGAGAAAAGAAAAGCCAAGATCTACTTAGCAAAATAAACTACAAGTCTGTAAATACAAAAGCATTAGGATTAGCAATCAAGAACATAATAAAGTGGTTCAGAGAGTCTCTTCTAGGGTTCCAATACCCGTTGAATCTTTTACACTCATGAAGAATGTATCTCGATTCGATGGGATAATTGTTGCAAGGACACAAAAAGTCCTTGTTTGGGAAGAATCTTAGCTAATACTCCCCAATGGGGGCATGATTGGTGATAGCTCTCGTAGCGCAGGCACATAGCGAGTTGGAATGGCCAAATACTTGAAGCCATAGACCACCTTTCGTGTAAGATGGTTTGATAATATTGAAATCGTCATCTAGAAGATCCAGGAAATGTTTGCCTTTTCTGTCAGATGCTTGAAACATCATCTTCCACTGATTGATGATATCGTCACTGTCTGTCTTCTTGCAAAAGTCCCAGGAAATTTTGCAAGGATAAAAGAGAATAGGATGGAACAATTTAGAGTCTTTGTTGACATCATGATGAAATCTCCACTTGAGATGGCTTGGACACTCCCAAAATTCGATGGAGTTATTGGGATTTGAGTTGAAGAAGTCCCACAACTCCCTGAGAATCACTGCAGAGTGAAGTTGGAAAGGATGGAAATTACTGTCAAATATTTTCCTTGCAGTATGGATAGAGTTCATTATGACAATGATCTTGGAGACAATTTTATTGGAGCAGGCTTGATTGATGCCACACCTGATGGTGAAAAGTTCCGCCTCCATGCTTGTCACAAACAAAGCATGGTGCACTGTCTTGGTGAGTAGGCAATTCACTATGTGTATGTGCGATATAGATGTAGCGATATCTTTCTTGATGCTAGCATTTGTTATAATGAGAGCTGTATAAGGCGAAGAAGAGTTATAAAGAACCATGTCATCGAGTTCTTGAGCGCGAATTTTGTTTTTTTCTTTTTCTTTTTTATTAACTAAATTGAAAGAAAATCGATCAGAAAAGATATCTATGATGCGAGAACCAGGAGAAAATTCAGGGTTAAGAGGCAAAAAAGATGGGAAGATCCCATGGGCTTTGATGCAAGAATTAATGAGGTGGCCCTTGGCTATGGTTCTTTGGTGGTTGGTTAAAGAACTGATAGAATGTGGATTTGGAATGTTGGGCAAAGAAGGCGAATCATCCATGAGGTTTCTTAAAATATAATTGGTGGGGAGCTTGAAGGGGCAAATTAGCAATCTTCTAGTGATTTTCTGGAGGTGGAATCTTATAGGAATAATTCCAGTGATGGCTTCAATGCCTTCCGACGGGATGTTTTGAAAGCACCTAAAATCCAAATAGCCACTTTCCTCTGCATCTTATTCAGGATTTTCATGTGATACGATAATGGGACTTTGTTATAAAACCATAGCTGAAATCCATATAGTGCTATAGAAAGAACACAGCATCTGTATAGCAAATGTTTTTAAAGAGGGCTGATGCCTCACGACAAATTTCCCAAAAGTTTCATATACTTGACGGTTGAAATAGCCTTGTTAGCATAGTGGTCGATATGGTTGTGGAATGTGAGCTTGCAATCGAAGATGAAACCCAAGTACTTCCAAGTGTTCTTAGGTTATAATAACGGTCCTTCAAGCAGGGAGAGGTCTAGAGGAGGTGGGTTAAAGAAACCTTGTGTGATATCATACTAACCCTAATATTAGATCTCCAAAATAAAATAAATAGAAAATAAAATAAAAATAAATAAAGTTCACTGTCTTTAACTCTAACATTACTTCCTCTTCAAGGTTTTTTCTCTGGAAAAACTGACTTTTATTTTTGCTAGTTCTTTTTTAACTTCCTCAGATATTCTTTCTCAAACTTCTTGTTACAATCAATACCTCATGTGTTATAAGACAAGTGTATGGACAGACTTTGGCTAGAGTTAGGATTAGCCAGACATAGATAAGTAATTAATTATTAGTCTACAACAGAAAAAGAGCACATGATCTGGAAGTCATGTGATAGAAGCTAGAATAGTCTAGAGCAGTCTAGAAGGACTTAAGGTCTAGAAGGATTGAGAGGAGTCTAGATAGTAGTTAGAGTTAGGAGTGACATCAAGGTACAACAGTTCCTCATGGTGTACACATGGTGCATACATGTATGATAGAGATTAATAGTATAACGTCAGGGCATATGTATACAGCATAGTAGCCTTATAGTGGATGAGTAATAGGACATGAGGACAATGTATGGACATTAGGGCAAGTAGATATTGTTGTAGCATAGACCACATTGTATTTATATAAATAGAGGAGCAATGCAGTGAGAGCTTCTTATTGAGTTCTCTTGTAATCCCCACTACTAGATAGCCAGTTAAGAGCTTTGCTGAAGTAAGCATACTACAGAGTCATTATGACTAGTGGTTGCTATAACATCATGGATGCAGCATAGACTAGGGTAGAGGGTAATGACAACACAATTGGTTGCACCAAAGTAGTTTCAGTCAGCATCTCATATAGTAGATACCATATTCTCACTCTATTCTCATGTTCATATGACTTGTTCACCTCATGTATTACAGACCCTTTTTCTCGTTGCTTGACTATATATATAGCATAGATACTATTCTGTATCTTTATGCTTTATCACTTATACATTTCCCTTCTCTCTTTTCAAGTCTTTGCTTAAGTACAATCTGAGCTCTGAGCTAAGGTCATAACATTTGGTAAAGCGTCATCAAGCTCACCTTGCAAAAGGAGAGGTACATAGTAGTTAGTCCATGGACAAAATTAGGCAAAGTTACCACCAGATGATAAATAAAACACATATGGAGTAAACTACAAAGAAGAACCAAAACGAGTTCTAGAAGAATGAATGACATAGAGATATTGTTAGAATAACTAGGATCTTTACAGATTATAAACAAAACCTCAGACGAAACAACAGAATAATCAGACAAAGCAATGTCTGTAGCACTAGTACTAGCAACAACAAATAATAATGAATAGGCTGTTATGCTGAAGAGTATGGTTCCAGATCCAGGATGGTTCGATAGGGACAGAACAAAATTTGAAGACTGGTAGAGGGAAATTTGATTATTCCTCAAAAGTAACAGGATCACAGCAATCTTGGCTTGCCTCAGAGGAGGTGTAGTGGACATCTATACTCAGATAAATTGGACAAAGAACTAGGAATCCAGGATTGGGACAATTTTGTTAAAGAAATCAAGACAATGTTTAGTGACAAGATGAAGGCAGCAGATGCCGAATGGAAGATTGAAACTTTCAAGCAAGGGAACCAAAACATAGCAGACTTTATGATTGAGTTTGAAGCATTAGTTATGAAGGTGGACACAGATGAGCTGCACACCATCTTTTTATTAAAGAAGAATGTACAATCCAACATTATTAAGATGATATTGGGATACCCACCCATAGTAGTACCAGAGACACTCAAGGAGTGGAAGATGGCAATCACCTTGGTTGAACAGAGATATGAATCCACAGAAGAATGAAATAACTACAAGATAGGAATAGGGACGACATATGAAGGGTGAGGATAACCCATGGATATTAAAAAGAGCAACAACAACTTCAAGGATGGGAAGCCTAAGTGCTTGAATTGCAACAAGTACAGACATATGGCAAAAGAATGCTGGAACAAGAAGAAAGAGAAAGAAACCAGGAAGTGTTTCAAATGTGACAAAGAGGGACACATTGCAAAAGACTGTAAAGAGAAGCAGTCAATGAAAAAATGAAATATTCAAGAAGAATCAGATGATGAAGATAACAAAGAGGATAATAAAAAGCAGGGTTTTGGAGAAGATCTCAAGTAGGCATGGTATAAGAGATCTCCTCTGTAAATTATCAGAACAAATATATTATTCCTAACCGATGGAGTAATGCTGAGAAAGAATTAAATGTGCAAGCCAATGTAAAGACAAAGAATGGCAAGAACTTCAAAGTCAAGGCACTAATAGATTCTGGATGCACTCATATAGGAATTGATGAACAACTGATCAAGGAAAAAAGGATACAGATCAAACTGATAAACTTCTCATTCAAAGTTTTCAATGCAGATAGAATAGAGAACAGAGAGATAACCAAGGTAGCATCTCTGGAAATAGAAATCAACAGACACAAAGAACAGCTGAAAGCTGCAGTAACAAATTTAAATGGAATGAACATGTTTTTAGGTCATAACTGGTTGGTCAAACACAATCCAGAAGTCAATTGGAAGAATAGTGTTATGACCTTTACTTGTAGAGCTCAGGTTACACTTAGGCAAAGATTTGAGATGAGAATAGGGATGGATTAAGTGGTAAAGTATAAAGAATACAGAAGTACCTCTATACTATATATATATGTAACCAACATGAGGGAATCATTTATAGTACATGAGTTAAATGAGTCATGGAACAATGAGGACCAAGCAAAGATAGAGTACCTACTACATGAGATGCTAACTGAGATTACTTTAGTACAGCTGATTATATCATCATTACTCTTTACCCTAGTCCATGCTGTATTAAGAAGGCATCGATCATAACAAATGGGACAATAAAGTTCATGAGATGTCCAGGAAGTTGCAAAATGAAATATCAGGATATTGAGTTTAAAACTAGGAGAACTCAGACAATGGAAATTATGGCACAGGACAATGGCAAAATTGGAAAAGAATTGGACAAAATGAATCCAGAAGATTTACCAAAGTACATTCAGCCCTTCACACACTTATTTAACAAAAAGAAATTTGAGAAGTTACTGGAATGATGTGAATAGGACTACAAAATGAATCTAATGGAAGAGACTCCAAGGAAATTAAATGCAAAGGCATATATGATGACACTCAAGAAGGAAGAAGTGTTAAACCAATGGCTGGATGAATAACTCAAAATAGGTTTAATCATGGAATTGAAGTCAAGATACATAGCACTATGTTTCTACATTCCAAAGAAAGATAGTTTCCTAAAGCTAGTTCAAGATTACAGGAAGCTCAATCAAGTCACAATAAAGAATAAGACCCCATTGCCACTAATTGTAGAAGTAATTGACAAGCTGAAAGAGGCTGAATACTTCAACAAACTTGATCTCATCTGGGGATACAACAATGTTCAAATTAAAGAAGGAAATGAATGGAAAGCAGCTTTCCTGACAAACAAAGGATTGTTCAAACCACAAGTAATGTATTTTGGATTATACAACTCACCAGAGACATTTCAGAGGATGATGAACAGCATCTTTCAAGAACTACTTCATGAAGGAGTATTGGCAAACTATATGGATGATTTTGTTATACTGGCCAAGATAATGAAGGAACTTGAAGAAAGAACCATTCAGTTTTTGAAGATTACAGAAAAGCACAACTTGTGTTTCAAGTGATCAAAATGTGACTTTAATATGGAAGAAATTCTGATACTAGGAGTCATCATTGGAAAAGGACAAGTCAAAATAAAGCAAGAGAAGATCAAAGGCATTAAGAAATGGAAGATGCCAATGAAGGTCAAGGATATAGAAAGTTTTCTGGGATTCGCAAACTTTTACCAGAGATTTATCCAGAATTTCAGTTATACAGTAAGACTATTAAATGAGTTAAAGGGAAAGAAAGAATGGATATGGAATGAAGAACATAACAAAGCCTTTGAAAAACTGAAGAAGAAGATAACAAGTCAACTAGTACTCTCTCTCTCAAAGAAAGAAGAAAAATTTAGGGTTGAAATGGATACTTCAGGACACACTATTGGAAGGCTATTGGAGGAGTACTATTTCAGGAACAAGAAGGAAAATAGAAACCAATAGCATTCTTATCCAGGATGATGCAACTAGTAGAAAAAAACTATGAAATCTACAACAAAAAACCACTGGCAATTGTGGAAGCTTTGGCTAAATAGAGACAATATCTGTTGGATGTGATGAAACTATTCAAAATCTGGATGGACCATGAAAACCTGAAATATTTCAGGGAACCTCACAAGTTAAATAGATGACAAGCTAGATAGTACCTGAAGTTACAAGACTATGATTTCATTCTATGATATATTCCAGGAAAGACAAATACAAAGGTGGACATTTTGTCAAGAAAAGATCAAGTAGACATAAAGGAAGACAACAAGGACGTTCAACTGCTCAAAGAAGAATTATGGACAAGAAGAACTACAGCAGAAGTAACAATGTTGAAAAGAAACAAGATGACAGACAATCTAGACATATTGGAAGAAATAAGGAGAAACAACATTAGAGAACACGAAGTGGATCAAACATTGAAAAGAGAAGATAGGCTAACCTGAGAACAAGATAGAATTATTTATATGGAAGGATGAATTTACATCTTAAACAACAAGAAGCTCAAAGAATGGATTTTACAGGAGAATCATAATCTTGTGGATGTTGGTCATCCAGAACAACAAAAGATGATAGAACTGGCCAAAAAAATTATTGGTGGCCAAGACTCAAAGAAAACATCAAGAAATACATGCAGGGTTGTATAAAATGTCAACAAAACAAGATTCAGCATTAATGGAAACCAGGAGAACTTCACCCATTGGAGATACTACAAGGACTATGGCAGAAAATCAGTATCAATATAATTGGACCATTGCCCAGATCTAATAGGATGGATGCCATAGTGGTTATAATGGATCAATTCACAAAGATGATACAACTAAAGGTAACAACGATGAACATCTCTTTGGAAAGGACAGCAAGGATCTATAGGGACAAAATTTGGAAGTTATATGGGGTTCCAAAGAAAATTCTTAGCAACAGAGGACCACAGTTTGCATCAAGATTCATGGAAGAATTAACAAAAGCATTGGGAATAAAAAGAATGTTTTCAATAGCATATTATCTACAATCAGACAGACAAACTGAGAGGATCAATTAGGAGATAGGAACATTTTTGTGACACTACATTAATTATCAGCAAGATGACTAGACAGAATGGATCATAATGACAGAATTCCACTATAATGACAAAAGGCATGCAGCAACTGGACAGATGCCATTTGTTCTGAACTTTGGAAAATATCCTTGGAAAGGAAACCTCAAAATACAAATGGAAATCCCTAAACTGAAAGAATTTCTGATAAAACTACAAAGAAGCTAAAAAGAAGCTAAGAAATTCATGGAAGAAGCACAAGAAAACATGAAGCAGCAGTATAACAAGAAAAGAAGAAATCCTCAAGGATTGAATGTTAGTGATAACATGTGGTTGGAAAACAAGAATGTCCATTCAAACAGACCCTCAAAGAAGCTGGACCAAAAGAGATATGGGCCTTTTAGAATCTTGAAGGATATTGGCTTAGGGGCATTTCAACTGGAACTTCTGGAAGGATGGATGATACACAACATGTTTAACAAAAACCTGCTGACAAAATACAATGAGCCACAGTTCAAAGGACAACATGTGGAACCAGTACTACTACCAACAATTATTAATGAGAAAGAAGAATATGAAATTGAAGAAGTACAAAAGCATAGGAAATGAGGCAGAGGAATACAATACTTGGTGCATTGGAGATGTTATGGGGATGAGCATAATAAATGGATTATGGAATCAGGGTTGCCTCATGCAAAAGAGGTGATTGAAGACTATTGGACAAGGTGTTCAAGTTGAAACCTATAAAAAGGGAGGATAAAATCCCATTTTGACAATTCAAAACATCACTCAAACTTAAAAATAAATATTTTCCCAAATTACAAACAACAACTACATGACTGCTCCCACTTCTCCAAATCCATACATCACCAGAAAATTAAACAATATGGATGAAGCTCAAGTATTGATGAAGGAATGAGATGATTGGACCAGACTATACCACAAAATATCCAAAGAGATAGAGGCAATGATTGATATACAGAAACAAGTGTGGAATATGATGAAGATAGCAGAAGAAACCAATATGACAATCACAGAGATGGAGGAAATAATCTTGCAAGCTAGTATCAACAATCAAACCATGAATGCTACCAACATATTAGGAATATTGTTGTGGCAACCACTTATCACAATGACAAATGATAACACAAATGAGTAAATCTCTTATTAGGATATAGAGTGAGAAGTTCACAAGAGAACTCGACAAGGAGTCTCTGCTAAATTAGAGTCCTATATATACAAAACATGCCTGGTCCATGTTACCAATAATTAAGCCTGTCCTATTGTCCATGCTTTAACCTCATATCTACCTTATTTCCTACTCAAGACTACCATGTTGTATACATGTGTCTTGACGTCATCTTCCAGATCCTTCCATCATGTTCTAGGCCTATGATGTCACATCATGTGACATGTCATGTGACTTTGGTGTCATGTGCCTCTTCATTGTCCAAAAGAAAAATAAAATAAAAGAGAAAAGAAAATCAATATAAAATCAGAAAAAATAAAAGAAAAGAAAAATAAAATTGTTAGTGTTCAAGTGTCCCATAACAAATATCAGAGGACCTATGATATTTAATCCAAAGCAACATAGAAGATTAGGTATTTCAAATTCAAAGAATGTTGGCTGATGAACTGGATGCATATAGAAGAAAAGAAAACCAATATGTGGACGACAATATTCAGAAGATACAAGAGTTGTACAAGAATAAAGAACAAGGGAAGGAATCAAACAAAGGAAGAGTGGAAGATGAAGAGGTTATTTTAATCAAGCCATACAAGATATCAGAATCTACATCATTATTGGAATTAAGCTTCATTAACGATAAAGTTGAAAACCTAATGAAGTACATGAAGTTTATCTGATCTCCTACACAAATGAGGATATTCAGACTACCACCACATTATCAATCACTTTAATCCAGAGGGAAACAAAATCTTGGAAAGAAGTAGCAACTACATTGGTAGAAGAGAAACACAACACCAAAACAGCAAGGAATGGTTATCCAATAACCATGTTTCAAGGAGGACCACTACACAAGCCATATTTCATAGCTATCAACAATTGAGGTCAAGTCATAATCAGACCCAACAAGAAAACAGTGGCCACCTATGTGGTAGGAGAACTCAAGGTGTTAATCTAATTTATGGGAACATGAATGCTGAAAATGGGGTATTGTTATAATCAATACCTTATGGATACAACATGAACTAGAGTAGAGGGTAATGACAACACAATTGGCTGCACCAAAGTAGTCTCAGTCAGTGCCTCATATAGTAGGTGCCATATCCTTGCTCTATTCTTATGTTCATATGACTTGTTTACCTCATGTATTACAGACCCTTTTTCTCATTGCTTGACTATATATATAGTGTAGATACTATCCTGTATCCTTATGCTTTACCACTTATACATTCCTCTTCTCTCTTCTCAAGTCTTTGCCTAGGTACAACCTGAGCTCTGAGCTAAGGTCATAACACTTCTCATCATTCTATTCATACAACATTTTTATAGTATACTTTTCTAGTAACTTTTCCCTTTTGAAATATATTTTCTTTGTCATATCCAACTTCTCTTATCTTCTAACTTCTACATTTAATCTTCCTTCAACTCTGCAACTATTTCCTTTGTATTTTCTAAATCTTCCCTCTTTTAAATATTACTTTATATTATAAACCCCTTCTATTGTACCAAATACTTCACTACTCCTTTTATTTTTATTTTTATTTAGAATTTTCTTTACCTCTTATTCTTTGACTTTATCTATCATGACTGGTTTTACTTCTTTTAATTTCTGTCTTTCCACTAATTTTCTCATTGGTCATTTTTTGAACACTAGGTCTTTCATGCTTAATATTTTTCTCAATGCTGCTCTGGCTTCTTTTTATACTTTCTTTATTCTTTCTGCAAACTCTGTTGCTTTCTCCACTTTTTCTTTCTTTCTAATGTCTGCTTCTATTCTTAATTTTCTACCATAGTTTGCTATAAATTGAGATACCTTAGTCACTGAATGTGTTTTGTTGTTTACTACAAACTCTACCATTGCTAACTATTCAGGCCAATTTTTTTGCCTATGATTGACAAAGAACCATAAATACTGTTCTAATTCCTGGTTCATTTGCTCTGTTTGACCATTTATTTGTGGATGGAACAATGTTAATAGCTTTGTCTCAATTCCCAACATTTTTTTTAAAAACTCCTTTATTAGTTCTGCTGCAGAATGTGGTCTTCTGTCTGATGCCATACTTTCTAGCAATCTATGTAACTTCCATATATTATTTCTAAACAACTGTGTTAACCCTTCTGTTGTTGCTACAAAATACATTATTTTTTAACAACCTATTGCAAACTACTAGGATTGCATTCTTCCCATCTACTAATGGCAACTCAGTAATGAAATCTACTATCAGATATGTTTATGGTTTTTCTGGAACCTCACTTAGCTTTAACTTTTCCACTAGTACCTTTGTTTTATTCTTTATCTTCTGATATATATTACAACCATCCACATATTTTTCTACATCACTTGTTACTCCTGGTCACTAATAATTCCTTGTTACCAACTTTATTATCTTCCACCTTCCACCATGTCTAGCCACTGGTATATCATGATGTAACTGGATTATCTCCACTCTTAAATCTTTATTCTTTGGCACATACACTTTTTCTTCTTTCAACACTAATTCTCCTTCTATTTGCTATTTATCTTTACTCAATACTTTAACCTTTGCCTTCTCCATTTTTTTTACTACTTTGACTATCTCTTTATTTTTTTTTCTAGCTATTTTTATTTTTTCTAATATATCTACTTCTGGTTCTTTTATTACTACTTTAGCAAAACTACAAATCTATTGTTCTTTAATTAATATCTGCTTTTTATTGTTTTTTCTACACTTATTTTTCAGTTTAGTCTCCTACTAAGTCTATTTGCTTTTCCTATTTTTATTCTTGGTACATATTTCAAGGTAAAATTAAATCTGAATAGATAGAGTATTCAATGAACTTATTTTCTGTTCAATTTCTGCACTTTCATAAAATATTCTAGGTTCTTATAGTCAGTTCAAACCTTAAACTTGAATTTTGTGCTCTCTTATAAATATTTCCAGTTTTCTAACTCATTAATATTCTCCATTTTTGCCAGAGTTGAAGATAATGGACTTAACTGAATATTTTCTTATTTTTCTTCTTATTTTATTTTGTTTTATATTTTATATTAATTTTAGAACTAAGAGTTAGAGTATAGCCATGTACTCCCTTCTTTCTCTTTAACTACTATCTTGCATGGTAGTGCCTATTAGAGACTTTGGGAATAAATTCTGTTCTATCTCAGCTTTTCATACTCCAGAATCCAACATGACTCACTCCAGCAATATTGACATGACTAGTGAAATTGTCAATGATATTCTCAAGAGTGGCAATGACAATTATGATGAGGTAAGAGGTTGTACAATGACTTCTAACACACATAGTCCTAGGACTGCATTTATATTCTCAAGCAAATGTGATGAGAATTACACAACCAGAGTTTAGTGGGAAAGCAACAACATGGTTGTTATGTCTGACAATCCTTAACTTGAATATGCTACTCTGAGCAGCCAACCTCATTGTATCAGCAAGGCAGCTAACCTCCTCTCTAACATGAGGTCTTAATATGTGGACAACATACAACCTACCCTCAACAACTACAACACTGAAGACAGAAACATGTTCAATATATAGCTTCCATATGACGTTAACCAAGCTTTAGATCTAGAGTCTTGGGATGGTAATTTTAGGGCTATTTTGATCTACAGTTCTATGGAACATTTGGCCTCTAACATTAGTAACATCAAAGAATCTTTGAGAAGAATCAGAAATATATTCTTGGTAAGGCAATTGAGAGTAATAATGCTAATAACATCAAGGACCTCAAAGGTGTTGGTAAAGCAGTATGGGGTTTAATCTCATCCCTATATGAAGCTTATTAGGACAGCCTTTATGTTGATAATCAGAAAACCTTGTTCAGAAACAAGATCAGATTAAAATTTAGCCTGATGGCTTCAAACAATACAAACAACTCCAAAGGGAAAAATAAGGTAAATTCTTCTTATGTCTTTGTTCTCCCTTCCTCCATCCCAGCCAAATCGCCCAAGAAGGTAAACAAAATTTCAAAGTTTTTTAAGAAAAACTCTTCTTCCAATGTCAACAAAAAGTCATATACTCAAGTGTCCTCTAATAGTTCTAACTCTAACAGTACTAAAATGGCAAGAGAAGCTCTGAATATTAAGAAAGCCTTTTCTAGTCTTTAGAACAAAAAAATTGAACAAATTCAAATTATTATTGGTAAGGAATTCAAGACAAAGCCACACATCAACATGACCACAAAGAGGCTGTTGCACAAACAGGTTATCATTCCTATGAGCCTTGACAATGCTAATAAATTTATCAAGAAATCTAGCATTCACATTGCTAATATTAATAGAGCTCTTAAGAATATCAAGTTGGATGTTATAGTGGACTTTATTTGAGTTGAAAACAATGGCATCGTTATTACCACTAATAAGGTCGCTAACCTCCTAGACCTTCAAACAATCAAGAACTATGTCAAGAGCACTTGTTCCATTAAAGCAGATCAAATAGAGTTCCTGAGACTCCCTCAATCAAAGTCTTACTTGAAACTCATCAGCATTCCATATCTTTCTGAAAAGACCAACTCACACATTACTTCTGATGAAGTAGACAGCATTCTAAAGAACACTCACATTTTTAATGACATAGTCTTAGCTTCAAAACTAAGAGTCATTAAGGTATCTTCTAAATCTAATATGGCCATCATTTGGATCGACATATGGGACATACAAAGCGGCATGAAAGCAAAGAGCCTTATTAATAGGAGGTTTAATGTCAGAAGTTTTATTGCCGCTATTCGTGGTGCCAACATGAATCCGGGTGTTTTCTAATACAAAAACTGCTGGAAATGGGATCATTCTTCAAGTGTATGCAGAGTTCAGGGGGCCAAATATATCAAATGTAATAGGCCCCACTAAACCATCCATCACCACTAGTTTTCATGGTGTTGTAAAGCTAATGACAAGACTAACCCTCCCAAGTTAGAAACCAAGAAGGGTGAACTATGCTCTCACTTCTTCAAATGTTCTAACTATAAGGGTGAATACCAAGTGGACTCCACTGATTGTCTGTTCTAGAAACACAGGTTCAACAAAAAATGGCATGCAAAAGGATATGCTAAGATTCAAGACAATCAAAAACAGTCAATTCATTCAGCTATGAACAGTAACAAAATATGATTTTTAAGAATCTAAAAGTCTTTTCACAGAACGTTCAGAAAAACAACTTAATTGTCAATACTATTCTCAAACTCAAAGCAGATTTCAATATTATCTTCATTCAAGAACTAGCTTGGTCAACCATTTGTACAATTCTTAGCTCAAGGAATTGTAAAGGAGAATCTTTGGTAGGTATTGCTAATCATCCTAACTGGCTTACTTTTTCTAGGTCTTCAGAAATGGAAAATAACTACCCTAGGGTGGTCATTTACATAAATATCAGACTTTCACCCCTTTACTTTTCTCTTTGCAAAAATGTTATTAATTATAAAAATTCTTCTCATTTCATTTTTCAACAATAACAATTTTTTTGGTTGATGAATGTTTACTCTGATTTGTCTCATGCAGCTTTGAAGTATCTCAAGGATATTGAAGTATGCATTCAAAATCTTCTGATTATGACAGGTGATTTTAACATTCATGACAGTTTATGGAACTTGTTGTTTCCCTATCATTCTTCTATTAGTGACAATCTTCTTATTATTGCAGATTCATTTAACTTAGAACTGTCAAACCCTACTAACCAAGTTCTAATGAGGTATTCAGATATGAACATGACTTAAACTCAGTCATTGATCTCATGTTTCTTTGAAACAGTACAAGTGAATTGGATAACCATTTGATTCATCCTGATTGGAGGTTGTCTTCTAACCATATGCCTCTTACAATCACCATTCCCATTGTAGAGAAACATATCAACACTAGTAAATGGTCTATAGCCAAAGACAGTGAAGAGGAAGCAATATTTATTAAAGGCCTCACATCATTGTTCAGAAACATCAACACTTTGTTTATATTGGATATCACCAGTCTCAAGTGAACTGTCAATGCTTTCACTAAAGCAGTTGAAATTGCTTGGGAGAAAAATACAAAAACCATCAACATTACTAAGTATTCCAAGAGTTGGTGGGATAATAGTTGCAGTAGAGACTTAGAAAAGTATAGGTCTTCAAAGAGTTTAGAGGATTGAAAACAATTCCACTATACAGTCAAGAATACAAAACAACATTTCTTTGACCTCAAAATCCAAGAAATTTCAAACAAAAGGCAGAGACCCTAGGAGCTTATGAACTGGGTCAACAAGTGTAAATTACCAGTAATCGAGATGGTCAAGTATAACAGTCAGCCATGCTTAGAAATTAATGATCTGTAGCATGCACTACATTTGACGTTCAACACAGCTCAGCACAGCTTTGTTAATGAAGAAGTTCTTAATAAGTTAAAGTCATTTATGAAATCGTTCTGGTATCCATTCTCAGGAAAGGAATTCATGAGCACATTAACCAAGTGTAACAATTTGTCTACTTCTAGCCCCAATAAACTGGCATGGAGATATCTCAAGTATATCCTTAGAGACTTAATATGTTTGAAGAATATTATCAATATTGCTAATGCTTGCCTAGAACTTGGTTATTGGCCTTCACACTTCAAAACGTCAACAACAGTTGTCATTCCAAAACTGAACAAACTGTCATACAATTCTCCTAAGTCTTTCAGACCCATCATTTTGTTGAACACATTGGGTAAACTCATTGAAAAAGTTATCAGTGATAGACTTCAATTCTTTACAACTTCTAACAACTTCTAACAACTTCATTCATTAGAGTCAACTTGGTGGTCTCAAGTTCAAATCCACCTCTGATACAGACATAGCCTTCATTTGCATGGGGTGGGTTAGAAACCTTCTTACTAGTACCCTTGCTTTCAACATTTCATAATTCTTCCTGTCCCTAAATCACCAGTTTCTCATCTTGGTTCTTGGTAAAGCAGGTTTTGACCCAAGAGTAGTCAAATTCTTTTCAAATTATCTCATTGGTAGGAGAATGCAGTACTTCTAGAACAATTTCTCTTTCCCAATTTTTAATGTTGATGTTGGAGTGGGTCAAGGATCAGCCTTATCTCCCATTCTTTTAGCTATATATCTAGCTTCTTTTCTTCATATTTTAGAAAACCATCTAAAAATTCTAAAAATCTCTATTTTTATTTTATCATTTGTTGATGATGGTCTTCTTGTCACTCAAAGCAAATTCTTTTCAATCTCTAACTCTCTTCTCTTTTATAGTTACAAAATCATTTTGTCTCTTCTTTCGAGGTTTGATCTCATAGTAGAACACTCTAAAACTGAAGTCTTTCACTTCACCAGATCACATGGGTCTTTCAATCTTCTCCCCCTCAACTTTTCATCCATAGGTGGTCCTACTCTTTACCCCAAAGAAACTTGGAAATATCTGGGGTTTATTATCAATAGAAAACTCTCATTTTGTCAGCACATTAACTTCTATTCCAACAAGGCAATTTCAACTGTCAAATACATGAAAATTCTTGGAAATTTGGTAAGAAGCTTAATACCCCACCAAAAACATCTTCTTTAAAGGAGCTGCATCTTTCCTATTACTCTTTATAGTTTCTAATTATGGTTTTACAACAAAGCTCCCTTAGTGTATCCATTGAAGATGTTGGGTAAAATGCAAAGAAGAGCAGCTATCTGGATATTAGGAGCTTTCAAAACATCCTCCTCATTTGGCATCAAAGCCATTGCAGGGATTATACCTATCAACCTTTATCTTCAGAAACTCATTAGGAGATTGCAACTCAGATCTCACTCCCTCCCACACAATCACATACTACAATCTCTTATGGAGCCCAAAACTTTATCATTGTCACCTAAGCTCCATTCTTTATCACTTGGCTCTCTCTCAAAGTATCAAAGAGAGTTAATCAAAGGCCCTGTTGTAGATATGGACAATTGTTTCAATGAGGTCTTTTCTTCTTTCAATCCCCTTAACCTAGAGCAAACTCTGGGTTGTAGAATTATTGACAATTTTTCTAGTCATTTTTCATTTAATTTATTTAGCAAACACAGTGATGATAATCTCAAATCACAAATTTGTCAACTTGATAATATGACTATTGAATCTTCAAGTAATCCCTCCCATGCTCTTGTCATCACAGATGCTAGCATCAAGAACAACATTGATACTTCCATATTTCATATCCACATTCAGGATAAACCCATCATCAAGACTCTTTACCATGCTATTAACATCACAAGTACCAAAGCTGAATTATTCACTATTAGATGCAGTGTCAACCAGGCTACCAATTCCTCTGGCATCTCCAAAATCATTGTTATCATAGATTCAATTCATGCTGCAAAAAAGATCTTTGATACATTGTTACATCCCTTCCAAATTCATATGGCTGCTATCCTTAGAGAACTTCATTTCTTTTTCTCTCAGAGTCAAGATAATTCAATCAAATTCTGGGAGTGTTCTAGCAGATGTAATTGGCCTTTTCACAAAGTTATTGACAAAGAGACCAAGTTGTTCAATCCCACCCCCTTATTCCCTTGCAAATTGTCTTGGGATTATAATAAGAAGATCAAATGTGATGACCTTGCTAATAGATGGAAAATGATTTTCTAAGCATCAGATGCAAAAAAAAAGCAATTGTTGGATCTCCTTGACAGTGACAACAACATCATTGAACTATCATATATCAAAGGTGGTTTGTAGCTCAGACATTTTAGTCATTCTAACTCTTTGTGTACAAGAACTACAAGAGCAATTATTAATCATGCTCTAATCGGTGAATACAGGCTAAGGTTCTTCCTGAGGGAAGACTTGAGTTGTTTGTGTGGCTCATATCCCATTGAAACTAGAAGACACATTCTCCACAAGTGTAGGAGATTCAACGAATATTAGAATCTGAAAAGAGACTTGATAAGTTATTTTATCTTGTTTCTTGAATTCAACATAAGTGCATTTGCATTTGCAAGTTCCACTATTCAATTGGCATCAAATTTTACTTCTTGCTAACTCTAGTTAGTTTCTCATTTCTGTCTACTTCTTTTGTTTTCTCTTTTTCTATAATCTTTTGTTTTTTCTTTTATATGTCTCTCTTTCCTATTATCATGTTGTCTTATCTGTCCTGTACATAGTTATGAAGTAGTTACCATGGTCTGCCCTCACACCCCATTGTTATAAGACGAAAGTGTGGACAGACTTGGACTAGGGTTAGGGTTTGGACAAGTATATATTGTAGTGATAATTATTAGTCTACAACGGAAGAGAGATAGGAGATAGGCACATGACCTAGAAGTCATGTGATGGAGTCTAGAATGGTCTGGAAGGACTTAGGGTCTAGAAAGATTGGGAAGAGTCTAGAAGGAGTTAGGGTTAGAGATGACGTCAAGGGACTATGGTTCCTCATAGTGTACACATGGTGTGCATATGTACAGTAGAGATTAAAGGTATGATGTCAGGGCACATGTAGAAAGCATGGTAACCTTAAGGTAGACACATGGTGGATGAGTAATGGACATGAGGTAGAGGTATGGGCTTAAGGGCTGGATAGATATTGTTGTAGCACAGACCAGGAGCTATGTATATATATAGTGGAGAATATAGTGAAGGCTCCTTGTTGAGTTCTCTTGTGATCCCCACTACTAGATAGCCAACTGAAAGCTTTGCTGAAGTAAGCAAACTACAAGTGCTGTTCTGGCGAGTGGTTGCTACAACACCCATGTAATAAATTGTTGATTTAAAATAAAAAAAAAGAGTTAGAATATAGCATGATATTACACATGACTATTACAAACTATCACACATCTGTCATATGTCACATGCTCATGTAATGTATAGAATATTGAAGAAGATCCTAGAACAAGATGATATTATATAATATATTCTATATGTTAACCTTAGAAATAATACATGACTGTTTAGAGTAGGCTAATGGAAGTATAGGATAGACCAGTAGTCTAGTATATATAAAATAGACAGTTTTGTACTAAGAACTCTATTGAGTTCTTACATTCCATAGATAATACTTCTTCTATTGCATAGTCTGATGCATTTACTTCCATCTTTATTTTTTTTGTTTAGATCTAGTACAGCTAATGCCAGTTATTTTGTAAATATCTTCTTCAACTCCTAAAATGCCTTCTCTTGTTTCTCCATTCAATTTCACTTCTGATCCTTTTTCACTAGATCATGTAATAGTCTGGCTATCACTGTAAAATTCTTAATGAACTACTGATAATAATTGGCTAGTCTTAAGAACTTCTGTACATATTTAACTTTTTTTGGAGTTGGCTATTTTAATACTTCCACTATTTTCTCCTCTTCCATCTTAATTCTCTCTGGTCTAATCACTACTCCTAAGAACTCTACCTTTCTAATCTTCCACTTACATTTTTCTGGTTTTACATATAAATCATTCTCTGCTAACATCTTTACTACTACTTCTACCACCTCATCATATCCCTTCTCCTCTTCTATTCCTACAATCACATTATCAAGAAAGCTTGCCACTTCTCTAGTATTGATCAAGTCCTATAGGATCTTATTCATTTCATCATTGTTTGAAATGTCACTGAAGAATTGGTTAGTCCAAAGAACATAACTATAAGCATCATCTTAGGTCCAATTTTGTAAATACTTTCTTATTACCAATATTCTCTACAATATCCAAAATTAAAGGTAAAGGATAGTTATTCTTAATAGTCTATTCATTTAAATATCTATAGTTCTGAACCATATGTTTTTTCCTGTTCTTCTTTTCTACAAAAAACACTAGTGCCATTTGAGGCAATTTTAGGGGTCTGATATATCCTTTCCTCAATTGTTTCTCAATGAAATCTTGCATCTCTTCTCTCTCTTCTCTGGACAACAGATACATCTTCCTCTTTCTTAGTATAAATTTTATTCCATGATCTCACAATTTCTTCACTAGCATTCTCTCATCTGCTTTCTTTCTTTCCAAAGATATGGATCTACTTGTAAAACTTTTGAGAAACTAATTTCTTGTTCTCTTCTTTGGATTTTGCTGTCTCCTTCTTCTTATTCTATATCTCCCATAACTTTGCTATCTTCTTCACCTCTATTGTTCTCTCCTTCTTTGGTTTTTTCTTTTTCTTTTCTTTCTCTTTTTTCTGTTTCTTCTCTTCTTGTTTCTTTTCTTGTTTCTTCTGCTTCTACTACTCTGACTTCTCCTGCTTTGGTCTTCACTGCCTTCTATACTCTTCTGAACACCTTGTTATCTTCACTTTTTCTGTTTTCCAATCAATTTCAGGATTGTTATGAGTGAGCCACAGTATTTCCAAAATTATGCTTCATTTCTATTCTCTAATACTTGAATCTCTACTTTCTTACAAACTCTGAACCCATAACTAGCCCCATTGCCCTACTATCTAATAATGCCTCTACTATCACTTCTCTTAGCATGTTCCTATTGTTTAGATTGCAGCAAGATATTTTATTACTCTACTGAGCATTGCAAACCTATTATTAGAGCCTAGTTGAGGACTACCAGACTCTCTTCTTTATTTAAATTGTTCAAATTGTTCTCATACTTCAATATTTTCTCTTGTTCCATAATTTTCCAATTCCTACAGTTTCTTGCAATATGTCCAAATTTCCCACAGTTGTAACAGTTCCTTCCCTTATCTACTTCCATAGTATATGGATCATGTCTAGGCATGAATCCTATCCACTATTACAGGTTCATCACAGTCATATTGGTTCTTTTCACTTCTTTCATTAAAGCAGGCTCTATCAGTACCTGCTGCTGAGTCTCCTACCTTCTAGACCATACTTGGGGCTAAGGTAGTTGTCTTTGTGCCCTACCAACATTTGTTGGTATGTTTACCTTTTAAGCCAGAGCTCTTGTCTCTTTTCTTTCCCTTAACCTTTTCTCTTTTCATCTACTCTTCTTCTAATGTCTATCTAAGTTTGTTGCTCTCTCATACCACTACTTAATACTTTTGGAAGGGTGTTCTGACTCTATAAGTCTTTATGTTGTGGCAACTACTAATCACAAAGACTAATAGAAGCATAAGTGAGTAAATCTCAAAATAGGATATTAAGTGGGGATCACAAGAGAACTTAACAAGGAGTCTTCAATTTATTGCTATCCTATTTATACTACAAGTACATAGTCTGTGCTATCAATAATTAACCCTACTCTAATGTCCATATATCAACTATGAGGTAGACATGCTGTTAACATATATCTTGACATTATTCTTCTTGCCTCTTCTTCTAGAGTCTAAGCCTATGACCTCATAGCATGTGATATGTCATGTGACCACAGTTACATATCCTTTCATTATCACAGAAAATTAAAAGAAAAAGAAAAAGTAAAGGAAAAATCAAAAAAAAAATAGATAGAAGAAAAGAAAAGTCTCAGTATCCAAGTACACCTTGACACTTTACTGAATTATTCTGTTCATACCTCCTTCAAACTCTTCAATCAATAATATCTCTTTGTACTCACTTTCTCTAGCTACCTTCTTAAACTCTTGTACAAATTTCTCTGTTATTCTACTTTCCTACTTTACCTTTTTCAACTCAGTCACCTTCAACATCTTGTTATCTCCTCCTCTGAATTCTTCTTTTAAATCTGATAGAAATTCCCCTACTGTTATATAACTTAAATTCTTACTTTTCAAATCTTCCATGATGTTCTCTTTCTAAATATTTGCTGATTCTCTCTGTACATATGATAATATCCACTATACCTGCTCCTCTACTGTCATATTTCTTATTCTTATCCTAGTAAATAAGTTACATACTGTTAAAAAACTGGATATCTTGCTTGTCTCCCTGTTGAATATTTGTAGCTTAGCCACTTTTATATTTGACCCAGTATTGGGTCTAGAAAGTACTACTGCTACTTTTCCTACTGCAAATAGTACTTGAGGTTATGTCTGTATTGCTACAAGCTACTTCTATTGCTACTGGGTTATCTACTTATAATAATTTGAGTTATGTTGACTTATCTTGTGATAAGATGGTGGAGAATCAATAGGTGTGAGTAATAATGATAGTAGTAGTAATGTAGGAGGTGATGAAGTATAAAGGGATGATGCAGAACTAGTACTAGTCTTCTTCTTACTCTCATAATCTGAACTCAAATTAATCTCTGCAAGTACTAGTAAATATTCTTTTTATTCTGCCTTACACTGTTTACTAACTACTATCTCAATTAAATTGTATACAATTTTGACCTTATTAGGTTATTCTATACTAAACAAAGTCTGAAAGACACCTGTTATTCCTTTGTATAGACAGGTTACAAAGAAACACTGTAGTATGAGGCTACTACTTAAAAATTTATCTAACATATTTACAAAAGATGATATGTCTGCTAAGCACCAGTGAGCTTTGATACAAAATAAATGGCTAAGCTTCTCCTATCTAGCTAATATATTTCTTGAGTCTAAGGTCTGGCTATTTTTCTTAACTTTGGATAGTATTGCTCTTAGTCAAAAATGAAAAGAAAGTAGAGAGAAAAGAATAGAGAGAAGATCTTAAGCTAAGCAGTCTCAATAAGATGTATCAAGTTCTAATATTACAACTCAAGACTTAGTATTAAGTCAAAAGATGAATCTTGTATTGAGTTAATATAAGAGAATTTAATGGAGTTTGTAAGTATAATCTGTTTATCTTATATATACTAATATATACTGGGCTAATGGTCTGTGCTATATTAAATCTAGTCTATTCTAAAGAGTATATGTTTATCTTAAAATTAACATGTGTAATATATATTATATGATGTTATTATTCTAGGATTTTCTATAATATTCTATGTGATATATGATCATGTGACTATGACTTGTGACTTATAATAGTTATGTGTGATATCATGCCAACCCTAACCCTAGATTTCCAAAATAAAAATAAATAAAGTCTATTATCTTTGACTCTAACAATAAGAGTTTATAAATGAGCCTCAAAAGCCTTAGCATTAGGCTAGCCATACATTGATAGGTTATCTAGTATAGTAGAATTAAAAATAGCCAAGGTTCAAAAGTCTAGGAAGTTTCTTCTATAATCTCATTTATATTAGTAGTTTGAGAGAATGCTAAAGTATTTAGCATATCTTTAGCAGTGAAAATAGCCTCAGGATAGGTAATTAGAGCAAAAGTTGATTTAACATGAATCTTCTAGAAAGGATAGTTAGCAGGATCTATAAGCTTGAGAGAAGTAGTGACAAAGTTGGCCATTGCTATTAATGAAGATAATTAGCATGAATTAGAGAGCAAATATAGCTAGCTAAAGTGCAAATGTTCAATTCAACTAGTGATAAGCTATTAACATATATAAGATATTAGCTCACTAGTAGAGTTGGTCAAGTTCTTCTCATTGATAGAAAGTAGTCTAAAAAAGCACTAACTAGAGATTAAGACAGTTAGAGCCTATAACTTGTTAGAAGAAACAGAATATACAGTAGCATGGTATAATATGGACAACTAGCAACCACCTACTTATAGTGAATACTATAATGGAGAGCTGAAGAAGTATGAGTAATAATAGTAGATAAGTAGTATTGGTAGTAGATCAAACTATATAAAATTTTACACTGACTATTTAATTAATACTACTAATCACAGACTATATGCTTCAAAAGCAGAATACTTTGCAACAATATATATGTCTGAGGATTAAACCTCAGATTTAACAACATCTTTCATTAATTATCATTTTTTATTATCATTAATATTTGTATTAATCTTTATTATTACTGTCATCATTATTAAACTTCTGAATTACTCCTAAATCTCTGAGAGTATATCTAAGATTCAGATATTATAAATAAGTAAGTAGTTCATTTTGTGATAGTTTCCCTAGAGTTGTAATCTCTGCTATATCACTATGGACTTTGTTTAGTTACCTTAACAGAGATCTGAATCTTTTGCTTCTAATATTACTATTAAAGTTCATGGGGTTCCAAATCTTAGACTAGATACTGCCATTAAAGCTTATGGTGTTTGCTTCCTTGACTCAAGATCAAACACTGTTATCAAAGTCTACAGTACTTATTTTTAAAACTTTGCCACCTTCTGCTACTGATATTTAAGTTTAAACTTTCATCCATTATTAATAGTAACTTTTCTTTCTTTCTGAGCTGATATTCTAGATATTTTGATTAGGAACATTCCTAGTCATACTATTTTTATCATTTCTTCTCAAGTAAGCTAATTCAAAAAATTAGAATATATTTCTTAGCTATATAAAATGTTTGTTGTCTCTAGGACCTTACTTTGTTTTCTTTAGTTTTTCTGGAGATAAGTAGTGTATTTATAGTACTTTGATAATAACACTTAGATTTGTCTAGAAGTTATGAAAGTCCATGAAATCCTACAAACTTTACTAGTTGTTCTAATAGCAGAATAGAATTTTTCTCTAAGAACTTTAAGATATTACAAGTCTGGTAGTCTCAGATTATTCACTTTATATCTTAATCTTTTTCTCTCTTTCTTATCTCTTGATAGATATCTGCTTCTAATGATTACTCCATAATCTCCATCAACACTGATGAGGCTCTGGAACTTCTCTAGTATTATTTATAAGAGATAGCTGAGTGCTAGTATACTTAGGAACACAATACCAACAATATTCTTACTAGTTTAGTAACCTAGCTCACAGACTTATAAGCTTTAATATTCAACCTTACCCTTGCATCTACAAGTATACTACCTCCAATTATATTAAGACCTCTATTTCCTACTGATACTTTCATATCCAGAAATTTCCCTCACTACTCTTAATCCTATGTTCCATCTCTGCTAAACTTCAGTGGTGATTGTCAAGCAGAGCAAGATTTTATCAGCTCTTAATCTTTATATATCTGGTTATATATGAATTAATTCATTTATAACTAAGACAAGGTTCTATAGACTATGTTATTTTTTAAAAATGGACAAGCTATAAAGTAGTCAGAAGTTCTGTTTAAAAAAGAGTTTAACATGGAAGTCTTTCCCATTTCCACTTTGTCAGAGTTTGAGAAACTCTTCCATGCTTAGTTTTATCCAATTAACACTGCTACTAAAGCTATTAACAAGTTAGAAGGAACTACTAGATATCAAGAGAGCTATGCTGTCAAAGATTATCTAGATAAGTTCTAAACTCTAATTTTAAAAGCTAGTTATACTGAATTATATAATATAGTTGTTAAATTCTGCTACAAACTCTAAACAGTAATTCAGAACTAGATTGCAATTTTACTAGCAGAAAGACTTAAAGACACTAACCCCTCCACCTAGTTTGAAGCTGTAGAGAGAATAGATTAGGCCAGAAAAGTGGATAAGCTATTTTAATTGACCTAGCAGATTACTTTCTTCTTTTCTTCCACTTTTAAATCCTATGAAGTTCTTTAGTTATCCTAATTTCTATATAGTTACTCTTTACTATATTATTACTCTTATGATTACCACCTACCTGTTAGGGCAACTGGGTGGAAGGGCCAAGCACTTCAAATCTCTGGGAAATCCTAAGTCTATTGTCTAAAAAATACTAAACTAAACACTTATCTCTAAAAATTCTAAAATAATAGAATAGGAATTCCTAAAAGTGACAATTACTCTATATATTAACAGGTATATTCTAATATGTTAGAATTCCAATTATATAAGCAAGAAATAATAATACTAGAGTATGAGAAAGTAAATAAGCAGATGTATGAATAATACTTAAAGACTTTGGAAGACTACAGAGTGTTACAGAAGAGCAAGGAAGTACGGAAAAGAGAGTTTAGCAATATATCTAGATAGTTGGGAGTATTGGTAAGTGTTGTGGCAACCACTAGTCACAAAGACCAATATAAACACAAACAATAAATTTCTTAGCAGGATATCAAGTGGAGATCACAAGAGAACTTGACAAGGAGTCTCTGCTAGATTGCTATCCTATTTATATAAGTTACACATGGTCCATGCTACAAATAATTACTCCTGCCCTAATGTCCATGCATTGCCCATGAGTGTACCATATGTACATTATGAAATAAACATACTATTAATATGCTCCTTAACGTCATTCTTCTAGTCTATTCTAGTTCACTCTAGGCCTATGACCTCACATCATGTGATATGTCATGTGACCACAGTCACATGCCTCTTTATCATCAATAAAAAAGAAAAAGAAATTCAAAAGAAAAGAAATATAAAATCAAGAAAAATAGATAAAAGAAAAAGAAAAATATTAATCCTCACACACATCATAACAGTAAGGGGTCTGGAGTGTAGGAAAGCAGATAAGTGGATGAGTACAGATGTGAGAGAGAACTGTGGAACATGGATCAGCTAAAAACATAAAAGAGAAAAGTCTTGGAAGAGTTAGTTTCTTTATATTACTTTTCTCCCAAATATTTCTATAAATATAAATATTATCTCAAAGCATTGTCTTATTCTTATTAAGAGATATTACTGCTATAGGAATCCAAACTATGTAGTTCACAAATATTTAGTAAGATTAGATATATAGTAATTAACTACTAAACAAAAAGAGGAACTTATAGAAGACTCAAATGTATTGGAGAATATCAAGATTACATAGCCACTGGAACCTGCAGAGTAAGAAGATTCAGAGAAGAATATTGATAGTCAGGATTTTGTGTAAAGCAACCAGTAATATATGTGCCTCAGCTACTCAATAATAAATCTACTATATTGTCTATAGAAAAATACAATAAAAATAGTAACCTAACAAATACACTTGAAAATTCTAACTCTACAACTTCTCTATACTTTCTTTACTAGCCTCAGTAGGAGAAAAAGCTTTCACAGTACCATACTATTAGTGTACTTAATATTTGCAGAGCTTTACTCTATCATTCTATTATTCTGAAAACTACCAACTTCTCCAAAACTCTTTCTGTATGAGTATTAGTTGACTTTGGAGCCACTAGAATCTTTGTGAACTGAAATTTTGTCAACAAGCACTGACTGAACACTTATAAGCTCTTCTACTCTGTTCTAGTTTACAATATTGATGGCATTTCTAATGAAGATGGATAAATTAACAAAATAGTGAATGTGTTATGACTTAAGTCTTTTTAGAGTGAGAACAAAAGACAACTCTTGTATTGGAGTATACAAGAGAACTCAATAGAGTTCCTTCTACAAGTTAGTTTATCTTATATACCTTTCTATCATAGTCCATGCTAAGCTATTCCTAACCTACCCTAAAGGCCATGTGATAATCATAAGACCAACATGTAGTTACCATGTTGGATAATGTCATCCTGTTCTAAAAACTTCTACACCCTTCTCTCCATCACCTGATCTGTGACTATATCACATAACTTGTGATAGTGTCATGCTTTTTGTTATGGGACATTGAACACTAACAATTTTTCATTTTATTTTCTTTTATTTTTTCTGATTTTACTTTTCTTTTTCTTTATTTTATTTTCCTGGAAAGACGATGAAGAAGGCACGTGACAAGGATGTCACATGGTGTGACGTCACAAGCCTAGAACATGATGGAAGGGTCTAGAAGATGATGTCAGGGCACATGGAATACACATGGTGGCCTTGAGTAGAACATGAGGTAGGAATGAGGATGAAGCATGGACATTAGAGTAGGGTTAAATATTGGTAGCACAGACCAAGCATGTTTTGTATATATAGGACTCTAATTTAGCAGAGACTCCTTGTCGAGTTCTCTTGTGAAATCCCACATTATACTTCTTCTCTGAGGTTTACTCGTTAGTGAGATCATTGGACGTTGTGTCTAGTAGTTGCTACAACACTTTTGTCTTCTTTATCCTTTTTCTATATAAGATAAAATAAAATAAAATAAAAATAAAAGGAAAATGAAATAAAGTTCAAGTCCCTTGTATTATAAGACAAGAGTGCAGACAGACTTTGGCTAGGGTTAGGGTTAGCCGGACATAGATAAGATAATATTATTAGTCTACAATGAATGGAGAGCATGTGACCTGGAAGTCATGTGATATAGGCTAGAGTAGTCTAGAGCGGTCTGGAAGAACTTAGAGTCTAGAAAGAGTTAGGGTTAGGGATGACATCAAGGGACAATGGTTTCTCATGGTGTACACATAGTACACACATGGTGATGGAGATTAAAAGAGTATGATATCAGGGCATATGGACATGGTATGGTAGCCTTGAGGTAGAAGCATAGTGGATGAGTAATAGGACATGAGGTAAACATATTGTTGTAGCATGAACCACATTGTATTTATATAAATAGAGTGTTACAACTCAAAGACCTTAGAGTTGGTCAATGGGAAGAACCTTGTATTGGGTTAACATAAGAGAACTCGATAGAGAGCTCTGTACAGGATAGTCTACCTTATATACCTAAGACCTATGGTCCATGCTAGCTATTTCTAACCTACCCTAAACAGCCATGTGTATACCATAAGGTCAATATGTGTTCAACATGTTGTATGACATCATCCTTCCAGAGTCTTCTACATCCTTCTGTGCATCATGTGACTTGTGACCGTGTCATGTGACAGCGTGATCTTTGTCACTAAACCCTAACCCTAGTTCTAAAAATAGAAAATAGATGAGAAATGAAAAAGACAAGTAAATAAAATGAAAAGGGAAATAAAAATTGAAGTCCATCGTCAATGTTCTTAATATAGAGGAGCAATGCAACAAGGACTCCTTGTCGAGTTCTCTTGTAATCCCCACTACTAGATAGCCAACTGAGAGCTTTGCTGAAGTAAGCATACTATGAGTGCTGTTCTGGTGAGTGGTTGCTATAATACCTTATTCTTAATTCTGACAGAATGTAGTACTCTATTACAAGACTTATTTGGAGCAAACCTTACTTATAGTGTTCAGTTTAGACAAATACTGATCTTAAGCAACACAATCTCAAAGTTAACTAGTAGAAAGGCAAAGTGGTTATGATAAGATGCTTTGTATATTATTCTGGTTGCCAAAACTTATATAAGGCTAAAAAATAATAAGGCTAAAAAATACTAGTTGGATACTCTAACTATTTGTTGCTCTAGTCTCTTTTCTATCTTGGTTGGAGAACTCATCTATTACTCTACAGATGACTAATGATTATACATAGGAGATAGAATATTATTTATACTTAACTCAACTGATTTTAGATATCTTAGCTCTAGATATCAGAGCTATAGTAACTTTGTTCCAATGCTTCTCTAAAGCCTTTTGTAAAAATAGATATACAAACTACATATTTCTTCTTCTCCTATATGTTCAGTATTTTGAACTGGTCTTTGTAAAGAAAGACTTTGATGTTCTCTAGGATTACTGTAAATAGGACTATGTTATTGAATTGATTTCTAGTGCTGAATCCAAGTTATCAAAGATTTACTCCCTATTCCTCATAGAGTAGTCAAAGCTAAATATGTTTATTGTGGAGAATCTTCACACTAGACAAATAAAACTTTTGAAATTTTCTATAGTTATACTGGTTTTTTTTATCAAGAAGATCTAGTATAGGATTACAGGAGTCTTAATGTAATGATAATCAAGAACAGATATCTACTTTTACTAATTTTTGAGTTCATCACTGAGCTCCAAGATACCTAGTACTTCACCAAGCTCAACAATGTCTATATCAAGCTAAATGATAAATGAAAAACTGCCTTCCACATAGAATATAGACTTTTCAAACCTCTGGTAATACTCTTTGGTATAACCAATAGCCCAGCTATCTTTTAAATGATATTTTTTGAAACCTCATTACAGAAAGCATTATAATAGTATACTTGGTTGATATTCTGATTTTTACTTAGATACTGGAAAAACACCACAAGAAAGTTCACAGAGTTCTGAAAGTCTTAGCTAAGCACAAGTTGTTTCTTTATCTGAAAAAGTATAAGTTTGACAAATCACATATTAAGTACTTAGATTTAGTCATTTCAGAAGATCAAGCTGAGATAGAATCTATAAAGGTTGTTAAAATTTACAACTGCCTATACCAACCAATTGTATAGGTATTCCTTGAATTCACTAACTTCTACCAAAGGTTCATTCACAGTTTTTTAGATATTGCTTGATTTTTGATATCACCAGAAATACTAGTATCTAAGCCTGAACCTCTATACTTCTAAGATTTCTACTTTCTGGTTTCAGATAGAACTCTAATCATTTTTAGGTATACTTCTACATTCATACTTGCTTATGTATAGATCAACTTCTTATGTTTTATATCCTAGTGATTTATTACCTAGACTCCTAGTCATCTTATAGCTTAGAAACTGTCTTTATAATGTCTTTTTAGTTATTCTCTACTCTACTATTTCCTTAGCTACATGTTATAGACTTAAGTCCTAAGGGTTGGACAA
Organism: Leucocoprinus gongylophorus; assembly: GCA_022457215.2. Taxonomy (NCBI): domain Eukaryota; kingdom Fungi; phylum Basidiomycota; class Agaricomycetes; order Agaricales; family Agaricaceae; genus Leucocoprinus; species Leucocoprinus gongylophorus. The sequence goes on from JAJOHK020000023.1 coordinate 60,877, forward strand.
AGACTAACTCTTATATAGAAGTGACATAAGAGAACTTAATGGAGATCTCTTTACAATCTAGTCTATCTTATATACTACTACCAATGGTCCATGCTTACTACTGCACACCCTACCCTAAATGACCATGTGTAGAACATGAGATTAACATGTGGTATCTATGTTGTATAACATTATTTGTTCTAGAACCTTTTACCTCGTTCCATACATCTCATGACTCATAACCATCACTAACCCTAACCCTATGTTCTAAAAATAGAAAAGTAGGGAAATAGATCAAAATAAAAATAAAAATGAGAATAAAATAAAGAAAAACTAAGTCCACCATTTGTGAACTTGACACTACAGTTTTGACTACAAACTTAGTATTTAAGATTAAGTAGATATTTTGTAATCTCCAGTCTGGAAATCAACTATTTGACTTGTTTCTCTTTCTGATAAACAACTTCTTTCTCTTCCAAGTTATCTGAAATTATAATCTTATAACAGACAGTAGCACAATATATAAGTTGAGGCCAAGATCATCATCTAAGATGAAGTTACAGATTCATAGATAAGTTATCTAGCTTGATTTGCAATCTAAATACTTTACCCAGACTTACAGATAATTATATTCATTTCTGGATAAGTTCCCATATTTAATCTAATTCTCTTGCTATACAACTAATTTCAGATATCTACTTGAAGTGAAATCCATATTTGATACATAATCAGTACCTCTAGTTGTTTATAAATAAGTGGCAAAGTGACTAGTATGATCTTTTGCCTATAGTAAAGTTCTAATATAACAACCATATCTATATCTCCACTAAGTAATTTTTTATTCTTTCTAAATATAAATCATCTTCTCCAGATAGACTTTGAACCACACTGTTAAAGTTCTAAGATAGAAAACACTATTAGATTTACCAAATAAATGAAGACAGTACTAAAAGAAGTAAAGTTAGTAATCTGTAATTTCCAAGAAAATATAACTTTGTATTACAACTAAAGACAGATATCTGCACTAGTCTTTCAGCCTAGTAATAAGATATACCTTGACTCTGTAGATATTTATACCACTTGTCCTTTGGCTAAACTATCACATTAGTATCTCAGACCTTATATAGTAGAGAAGTAAGTAGAGTTCATAGCCTACCAACTGAAGCTTCTATCATTACTGAGAAGGCTGTACCTAGTGTTCAATGTCACCAAATTAGCTACCATATCTACAGATCTTATATCCAGTAGATGTCCAAAGCCTTTTTAAACTCCATTCTTATAGACAGACAAGAAGAGTATGAAGTCAAGAAGATTCTAAATGTATTTGTCTTAGACAAAGTAGCGAAATCTGAGATTTCCACTAACTAAATCTTGGAGCTTCACAGTTTATCAAAGTTGCTAAGTTTTCAGCTATCAAGTTGCAGCAATCTAAGAGAGGGATGGATATAAAAAAATTTGGCTCTTTTATCTCTAACATTGCTACTGAATCCTATAAGGTTCCAAAATTTAGACCAAATATTACCATCAAAGCTTGTAATATCCACTTTCTTGATCTAAGGCTAAACACTACTATCAAAGCCTATAGTGCTCATTTCCAAAACCTTGTTATCTTCTGTTACTAAACTCTAAGTTCAAACTTCCACTTATTATTAATAGTAACCTCTCTTTTATTTTGAGCTGATGTTAGATATGGAATATGTGTTAGATGCAGTTTGCACTTGAAGGTGAAAGTCTGTAGAGTTGGCTCAGACATGTACAGAGTGTAGAAACTTCATGCAATGAGCTTGATGATGCAGACTTATTGGAATGACCTTGGCCTCAACTTATGTGTTGTGCCTCCTATGAGCTGTGTGGTCACAATTTCAGAGAATGGTCTTGTAAGGAGTTATAAGAAGAGGAGTAAGGTGCATTGCCATTGACACCAGAGATTTAGTGTCAACTTTAGTTGATTATCAGGCTAGTTATTACAAAGTGGTCACAAGTCTTAAATATATAAAATAACAAAAGGAGTAACTAAAACAGATCTCCAAGCAAGTGTTTCATTAGTAAAATACTATATAGAAGTTCAGATTTGGAGAGGGGAAAACTCTGTGTAAAATCTGAGTAATTTTGTGGAGTTTGAAGAAGATAATTAGGCAACAGACAAAGATGAATATGACTGTAGATTTTGACTCAAATAAAGTGAAATAACCATGGACTTTTGATGGAATTAAGTCTATTATAAAGTACCAAACTACTAACAGAGTTTTGGACACAAATAAGACCAAATAACTATGAGAATTTGATGTTGTATTGAAGTCAAACATGTCTTGGACATGTTTTGGAGTTTGGGATATAACAATATGCTTAGAAGAAAAAACCATCTATAAGAAAATTATGGAAGATATTAGAAGAACATAAGAACATTATCTAATACATATAGATATAAATCTAGGATAACCTTGGTTTTAACAGATATACTGCACCTCTACATATTGTGATAGTCATATTTAGGAAGAGAATTATAGCAGGAAGCAGATCATAGAGAAAGTCAAACTTCTGAGTATAAACATTCAGAACAGTATATTATAATAGTTGATTTCCAAGCTAAGAAACTACAAAGTATTTATGAGTCTTAAATATTAGTACTAAGACTATCTGAGAATTAGTAACTACTCTGAATATACTAAAGTTCTTGAAAATTAAGTCTGGAGATCATGAGAAGCCATATGATTAGTAATAAAGTAATTGAATATAGGAAGAAATCAGATTGATTTATACTAGAAGTAGTATACAGACTGAAAGAAATATATCCACTTTGTTGTAGCAACCACTAGTCATAATGACTCTGTAGTATGCTTACTTCAGCAAAGCTCTTAACTGGCTATCTAATAGTAGGGATTACAAGAGAACTCAACAAGGAGCCCTTGCTGTATTGCTCCTCTA
>JAJOHK020000024.1:0-62953 GCA_022457215.2 Leucocoprinus gongylophorus
AATGTCTCTATCTGCCTATGAATGGGGCTTCTGTTCTCTGAGGCCTCTAAAACTAAAAAGGTAGGCTACTTGTTGTAGATAGTCTGCCAAAGACTGCGATCGAGCACCGTGTAATAAATTGATGAAAAAAAAAAAAAAAAAAGATCCATCTCTGTCAATTGAGAACTTTGTCAACTTCTTGAAGGAGTACTCTAGTGCATTTGCCTTCTCCTCTCAAGAATGACCTCCTACTCCTCCGGAGCCTCCATGAGTGCTCACTTGGCTTGCTTTTCTGTTTCTGTAGATAGTTTCTCAGTCTCATCTTTTCCAGTTTCTTTTGATCCTGTTATCTCAGTATGATAGGTTTTTCTTGACTTAGACACATAATTTGTGAATTGGTTGCGAGCAACTCTTACTTAGATTTCTCTTTGATCTCTATTGACTCTAATTATGTCTCTCTACCTATGAGGGGGGTTTTGGTCTCCTGAGGCCAAAATTGTAAACTACTTGTAGTAAATAGTCTGCTATGGACTATGATTAAGAACCATGTAATAAATTGATGACCAAAAAAAAAAAAAAACTCTTATAGCCTTGTGCACTCGCTTCCAGTGCTCTCTGTCCCTACCCACTACTTAGATATCAGTGGTCATGCTAACTCAGTTATTGACCTTATTTTCTTAGGCATAAACTGTGCCCAGGTCACCCATCATATTGAGCCTAATCTTAGATGACCCTCAGACTATGCTCCTCTCATAGTCGACCTTCCTATTGCTTCAGAAAATATCCAGATGCATAGGAAAGTTTTAAAACAAGATAGTAAAGAACAAGCAGCTTTTCTACTCTCTGTGAGTGAAGAGCTCTCTCAACTTGACTTCTCTGCTCTGGACTTTATTACTGGTCTTGACATGCTCTCTAAGGCAATCTCTGGACTCTTTGCTGACTGCTGGGCTACTTATGCCAAGAGAATTACTGTGACTTCTCGCTCTAAGGAGTGGTGGAACAATGAGTGTAGAGCTGCACTGGAGACTTATAGGCAAACTGGGGAATGGTTAGACTGGTCCTCATTTCGTTCTACTACTAGACAGGCCAAAAGGCGATTTTTTGACAACAGGATTGCTGAGATAGCATCTACTAACAAGCAACCCTGGGATCTTATAAGCTGGGTCAAACAGTAAAAGCTACCTGTAGTAAAGGCCATCTGCTTTCAAGGCCAACCATGTAACGACCTTCCTGACTTGTGGAGAGTGCTCCACCTGTTATGACTTAAAGCTCAAAGTGTTAAGCAATAAGACAACTCTTGTATTAGAGTAACATAAGAGAACTCAATAGAGTTCCTAGTACAAAGTAGTCTACCTTATATACTACTACTCATGGTCTGTGCTCACTACTGTGCACCCTACCCTAAATGACCATGTATATGACATGAGGTCAACATATGTTGTCCATGTTGTATGATGTCACTTTATTCCAGAACCTTCTACTCCATTCTCTCAAGTTCCGTGATCAGTCTTGTGACTACACCATCAACTTGTGACTGATGTGACAGCATGACTGATAAACCCTAACCTGAGTTGTTCTAAAAATAGAAAAGAAAGAAAAAAGAAGAAAAATAAAATAAAGTAAAAAGAGAAAATAAAAAATGAAGTCTACCATCAATGATCTTGACACCACCAGTCCTACAATGCTGCAGCTAATTGTTCTGTTGACCTCTCTGTCCTAGATGAAGTCCCCAGCCAGGCTACTTGCTCCTGGGTGCCCTTTTTCCTGTTGGAGATGCAAGAAGTGCTTAAGGCCTGCTCTAATGTCTTTACTCCAGGTCCTGACCATATTACTTGATAGTATCTCAAGCATATCTTATCCAACAACACCTGTGCTGTAGGCATTCTCTCCCTAGCTAATGCCTGTCTATCACTTCACCACTAGCCCAGACACTTCAAGAAGTCAGTTTCTGTCATTATACCCAAACTAGGCAAGTCTGCTTATGATACCTCCAAGGCTTTTAGGCCTATTGTTCTGCTCAACACATTGGGCAAGCTTATTGAAAAGATGATTGCCAGACAACTTCAGTTTGATGCTGTCAAGTATGGGTATAATCACAGAGACCAACTCCTTGAAGTGTCTGGGCCAGTGATGAAGTAATAAATAGGCATTGGCTAAGGAGAGAATACTTACAGCATAAGTGTTGTTGGATAAGATATGCTTGAAATACTGCCAAGTAATATGGTCAGGACCTAGAGCAGAGACATTAGAGCAGGCCTTAAGCACTTCCTGCATCTCCAACAGGAAAAAGGGCACCCAGGAGCAAGTAGCCTAGCTGGGAACCCCATCTAAGACAGAGAGGTCAACAGAACAATTAGCTGCAGCATTGTAGGACTGGTGGAGTGCTCTTCACAAGTCAGGAAGGTTGTTACAGTGTTGGCCTTGAAATCAGATGGCCTTTACAGGCTGTCTCTGCTATGCATCTTTAGAATTTAGGCTAATAGGTATTATTCTTCAAGGCCCCAGCTGGTAGAATAACTGCTCCTGATGCTGAACTGTTGTCATATCCCAAACTCTGAAACATGTCCGAGACATGTTTAACTTCAATATGACATCAAATCCCCATGGATATTTGGTCTTATTTGTGTCCAAAACTCCGTTGGTAGTTTGGTACTTTATAATGGACTTAATTCCACCAAAAGTCTGCAGTTATTTCGCTTTATTTGAGTCAAAATCCATGGTTATATTCATCTGTATCCATTGTCTAATTATCTCCTTCAAACTCCGCAAATTTACTTGGAATTTATGTGGAGTTTTCCCCTCTTCAAATCTGAACTTCTATATAGTGTTTTACTAATGAAACACTTTCTCGGAGATCTGTTTTAGTTACTCCTTTTGTTATTTTATGTATTTAAGGCTAGTGACATCTTTGTAGTAGCTAGCCTGATAATCGACTAAAAGTTGACACTAAATCTCTGGTGTCAATGGTGACATGCTTTACTTCCCTCCTTATAACTCCTTACAAGACCAATCTCTGAAATTGCGACCACGCAGCTTGTAGGAGGCACAACACATAAGTTGAGGCCAAGGTCATTCTGGCAAGTCCGCATCACCGAGCTCATTGCAGGAGTTTCTATACTCTATGCATGTCCAAGCCAACTCCACGAATTTTCATCTTCAAGTGTGAGCCGTGCCTAACAACTGTTTGCTATAAGACTGGATATTGCCAAGGCTACTAACATGGCCGTTGAATGCATTATTCTCATTACTGACTTACTAGAATCTGCTAGATGAGCAGTAGACCCCTCTGTGCACTCTGGACAAGCTCACTCTTTAGCTGTTTGCTTTGCACTTAGGTCATTCTTTTCTCAAGGCCATGGCTATATGATTGACTTCTGGGACTGCTCCAGCAAGGCTGAGTAGTCCCTTTACCAACTGGTCCATAATGATGTGACTAACACTAGAGTATCTGCTGGGCCTCATCCAGCAACTTCTATCAACTTCTTGTACTCTAAAAGCATCATTTCTTGCCTGAACATCTGGAGAACATTGTTTAATTGTCCTACTATCCAAGGCTGACACTTCCTTCCTCTCAGAGACAGGAATTGATGATTTCTACAGCCTAGCTACTCTAAGAGTGGTAGTTGGCTCCCTCATATTAGCCAGTTGGTCATATTATATGCCAGAGTGACTAGAGCCATTCTCAACCATACTCCTATTGGAGAGTACAGACAGCACTTTTTCCCTGCAGAGTGCACCCAGTGTCTGTGTGGCCATTGCTAGGTGGAAACACATTGATACATCTTTGCAAACTGCCCTAGGTTTACCCATAGTCCCTTAATTGATCCATCTCCATTGGTTAAGAACTTTGTTGATTTCTTGAAGGAGCATCCAAGTATATTTGCCTTCCCTCCTTAAGAACAACCTCCTCCTCCCTCTGAGCCTCCATAAGTGCTCAAGTGTTTTGCTTTTCTGATTCTGTAGATAGATTCTCAGTTTCCTTTTCTCAGTTTCTTTTGACTCTGTATTTTGAGTATGATAGGTCTCTTTAGACTTAGACACATAATCAGTAGGTTGGTTACAAGCAACCTTTATCTAGATTTCATTTCTGATCTCTTCTGACTATAATAACATCTTTATCTGTCTGTAAAGAGGATTTCTGTCCTTTGAGGCCTCTAAAACTATAGGCTACTTGTTGTAGATAGTTTGCTATGGACTACAATCAAACACTGTGTAATAAATTAATAATCAAAAAAAAAAACTCACCTCATTCCAGAATATGTATGACTGGGAATGTGACCACAAATGCCACTATGCAAGACAGGCAGAGAAAAAGGCTCTTGAGTTTCACTCTCGGAAGCAAGAAAAAGCTTCCACCTCTGGCTCTGTTACAGCCTCCCAGAATAAGGCAAACATATCTCCAGCAGTCTCATTTACCAAAACCTCCTCCAAGTCATCTCTGTTTTCCACTCCCAAGAAACAATCCAATACTCTGTGGATGAACCTCTCTTCTAAGCTGGCCAGCAATAGCAAGTTGATTAGTGACGAGTGCAAGAAACATCTCAAAAACAACCTGTGCCTCTATTGTGGTGTAGGAGACTACAAGCTGGACTCCTGTTCTAAGAAGCAGACTGCAGTCACTCCCAAGGGCCATAGTGCTTCAGTGACTGCTGATATTCCAGCAGTCACTTCCAAGAAACCCTTGGAAAAATAGAAAGTGACCCTCAGGACTCTGCACAGACTGAGGGCCATATTGAACTTCCCTGTGCAGCAACAAGTTCCATCTAACTCAATGTATCCACTCTTTCTGATCCTCATTCACTCTTTGTTTTCCTTACCTCTCTCTTGATCCTTAGTCAGGATCACATTAATAAAATCCCATTCCAAGCTCTTGTTGACTCTAAGTCTACTCATTGCTTTGTAGACTCTAAATTTGTAGATACTCACCACTTAAAGATATCTACAACTCCTCTGGTTACTCTTTGCTTGTTTGATAATATATTGAACAGTACTATCTCTGAAATTGCCAACTTGCTCATAATTTTTTCCACTAGTGATTGTATGAATCTGGACTTCTATGTCACTCTGCTTGATTCTTCCTGCTTTTTGGTCCTTGAATACAACTGGCTCACCTGACACAATCCACTGATTGACTGGGTAAATAGATCAATAAACTTCTATCTATCTTTGCAGGAAAATCTCACTTCTTCTCACATTGCAGCCAACATACTATTGGCATCTCCATCCTTCCTGAACACCCTTCTGCAATCATTGGATTCTGTAGTTTCCATACCAGCATCTGAGACCTCCATGTCTAACTCCAGGCAACCTAACATTGCTATTATTAGTGCTGTAGCATTCTTGCATGTATTGAAACTCTAGAGCTCCCATAATTTTGAACTCTGTCTTCATTCTTTTGACATTCAGGCTAACTCTGCAAAACTTGCAGAAGCTCCTGATCTTTCCAATGTCCCTTCTAAGTATTATGAATTTGCTAATGTTTTCAGCAAAACTAAAGCTGAAGTTCTCACTCCTCATTGTCCTTATGACCTCAAAATCAATCTGAAAGAAGGTGCTCAACCTCTGGTTGGCTCTATATACTCTCTTTCAGCATCTGAATAAGAGGCTCTGAAGGAATTTATTAAGGAAAACCTCAACATGGGTTTCATCTGACCAACCTTATCTCTGCACGGTGTACTAGTCTTATTTGTTAAGAAGAAAGATGGTTCACTGCATCTTTGTGTTGACTTCCATAGTATTAACCACATCTCCAAGAAGAATCACTATCTACTCTTGCTCAACTCTAATTTGCTGGATTCAACTTACAAAGCTCAGGTTTATACAAAGATAAATCTTCGCTATGCTTACCATTTGGTTTGCATTGCCGACAGTAATGAATGGAAGACTGTCTTTAGGACATGCTATGGATTATTTGAATGGTCTATAATGTCTTTTGGTCTTACCAATGCTTCCACAGCCTTTTAGCAATTCATGAACAACATTTTCTTTGATCTTTTGAATGTCTGTGTTATGATCTATCTGGATGATATACTTATACACTCAAATAACATGTCTGAACATCACTAACATGTAAAAGAAGTGATCAAGTGTCTCCACAAGACTGGTCTTTATGCTAAAGTAGAGAAATACAAATTTCACTCTGAGTTAGTAGAGTATCTGGAATACATCCTTTCTCTTTCTGGCCTTACCATGTCCAATGATAAAGTAAAGATTATTCAAGACTGGCCAGAACCCAAGAAAGTTAAGGATATTCAATTTTTCTTAGGTTTTGCAAATTTTTACTGCTGGTTTATCTTCAACTACTCGGACATTGTCATTCCATTGACACACCTCACCCAGAAGGATATTCCTTGGAAGTTTAACTCCTTTTGTCATGATACTTTCAACTTTCTCAAGAAGATATTTATCTCTGCTCCCATTCTCACTTATTGGATTCCTGATACTCAACTTATTGTGGAAACTGATGCTTTGGACTACACTCTCACTACAATCCTATTTATTGTTAATGAAGATAATGAAGTCCATCTGGTTACTTTTCACTCCCATACTTTTACTGCAGTGGAGTTGAATTATAATATACATGACAAGGAATTGATCACTATCTTTGAAGCTTTCAAGATTTGGTAACACTATTTGGAAGGTCTGGCCTATCCCATCAATGTTGTTATAGATCATAAAAACCTTGAGTATTTTTCTACTACCAAGGTGTTGATCTGGAGGCAAGTACAGTGGTTCAAGTACCTCTCCCAGTTCAATCTTGTCATTAGATTCTGCTCTAGTTGTCTCAGTACCAAACTAGATACTCTCACTAGATAATGGGACATTTATTCTAAAGAGGAGAATACTGGCTATGCCACAATCAACCCTCACAACTTCAAGTCCATCTTCACTCAAGAACAACTTGTAGTCTTTATATGAGCCATGGTCCTCCTCTTCCCTTTTCTCTGTATAGCTATAGTTGTGGATCTGGACATTCTTCATCAAGACATCCTTTTAGTTCTTCCTAGTGACCAAATTACTACAAAACACAACTCCACAGATAGACAGTGGTCTACAGATCCAAACAGTCTTCTCCTTCTTGATAACAGAATCTATGTACTATCTACTGGTAATCTCTACACATGTGTTCTCCAGTATAATCATGACCACATTCTTACTGGACATTTTGGTCAAAACAAAATGCTGAAATTAGTTCACTACAGATATTCCTGGCCCAGCCTCTATACTAATATACAGCAATTCTGCAAGTTTTGTGTCACTTGTATACAATCTAAGCCATAATATCACAAGCCTTATAGATCTCTCAAACAACTTTCTATTTCTGAACAACTATGGAATTCTATTTCTATAGACTTCATTGAGAAACTTCTGTTATCCTCTAGATTTGATACCATCTTGGTCATAGTCGACCAGCTCACCAAGCAGACGATCTTTATTTCTGCCTATGACACTATCATATCTGTGGACTTAGCATGTCTGTTTGTCCTTTATGTGTTTTCCAAACATAGTATTCTTTTCTATGTTACCTCTGACAGAGGCTTAGAGTTTGTGTCAAACTTCTTCCAATTCTTAGGCACTGCTCTCAATATGTAGCTTCACTTTACTTCAGGCTACCACCCAGAAGATAATGGACAAACTGAATATATGAATCAGACTCTCGAGCAATACCTCTGTGTATATTGTAACTACCTTAATAAGGGATATCATCTGAACATCACTGTTTACCCCGAATGCAATATTGCTTCCTTCTAAGCCCACAACTTTGCCATAGATCTTGATGAATTACAGAGTACTCTTAAAGTTGAAATCTCTGTGGCCCAACAACATTATCAGAAATCCACTAATGCATGATGTTCTCCTGCTTCTGATTTCAAAGTAGGTAACAAAGTCTTTGTCAAGGCTCAGTTCTTCTGAACCACTCGATCTTCAAAGAAACTCTCTGAAAAATATCTTAGACCCTATGAAATTATCACCCAGTCTAGTACTCTATTGTTTACTCTCCATCTTCCAGAGTCCATGTGCTCTGTTCATCCAGTATCCCATGTGTCCATACTTGAACTCATTACATTCAACACTTTCTCTGAGAGAATACAACTGGCCTCTGCTCTAGTTATAATTAACAGGAAACCTGAATATGAAATTTCTTGGATAGTGGACTTTAAAATTAATCACTGACAAGCATGCAAACTCCTGTACAAGGTGATCTGGCTAGGGTATGAAGACACTGGAGACAAATCTGAATAGATTCCTCCACATCTGAACTCATTTATGCCACTAACTTGGTATCTGATTTCCACATTGCACATCCCACCAAGTCTGATCCTCTCCCATTGTCCTGATCACACTGTTACACTTGTCTCCTGCCTCCACACATTTTCTAGCAGAGATTTCCTTCCTTAATTTCTTAGTATATTCTATCTGCTCTTTTCATTAACCCCTAGCTTTAGTGCACTTTTTGGGGTTTCTTTTCAAAACTTTTAAAACTTCTTTTCATTTTATTTTCTTGATTTTCTTACTCACATATTTAGATCACAAAAGAAAATAACAATTAGAATAAAAAAAAAGAAAACTACTAATCTAACAAAAGACAAATGACAGAGTCTCCTCTTTCTGATTTTTCCCAGGGCTATCCTCAGACCCCTTCTTATTATCTCTGCTCTTCTCCTTCCTGTTTTCTCCTTCTGAGCTCTGTCTCTACTCTATCACAGTCTCAATCCTCTCCAATTGTACCATATTTCTCTTTTGGCCCTCCACCAAGTCCCAGAGAGACCTTCTGACTCCTTGGTACTCTTCTATAAGTTTCCAAAGTGCCTTATCAATAACACTTAGAACCATACCATAAGTAGGGATTATGGCTGGGATGTTGGTATTAGTATGAGGTGCACTGCTACTTGAGGGCAATATACTTGGCACATGTGAGAAATTGACTGTGAAGAAAAAATTATTAGAAAAATAATTATAAGTAAAACTACTCACCTTGAGTGGTGCACCAAGCAATCTTGTCCAATACTCACACACCTCTTCTTGTTACCTTCCTCTAGCTTTCTTGGAGAGCTGTTGCCTCTTCTTATCTCCAGAGGTAATTTCCTTGCACTTAGATCCTACAACCTAGGACTTCTCAGTGCCCTCTAATAATACCTTCTCTTCCTCTAGCACCTCATCTTGGAGCTGTTGGAGGTACTCCAACATTTTTCTCTTCTTCTTCTTCTCCTCTGCAATCCTTTGTCTTTCAGCTTCCTCCTTAGCTCTTTTCTCCACTTTTCTCCTTGCCTTCTAAGCTGCATGCTTAGCCCAACATAACTTTACCACTTTCTCTAGTTGAAGTAGAAGCTGCTACTCCTCCTTGTGCTTCTGTTGCATTTCTTGCTATTGCTTTTCAAGAATCTCAGCATTGTTTTGTGATTTATCAGAAGGGAGAGGAAGATATAATAATATAGAAACAAGAGCAAAAAACTTTCTTTTCCATTTATATATTGTTAACCTAGGTACCATCACAGAATTTTTGGGTAAACTCAATAGAACTTTGAAAGCTTAGTCCTAAGAGAGGGATACTGTCATATGCAAGTCTATCTGTCCAGAAATTACATTCCTACAGTGATATTATTTTCAAATTATGCAAGCCCACCTTTCTCACAACACATCTTCCAGTAGTGTTATGAGACGCTTTGGACATAGACAATTTTTATTTTCTTTTTCTTTTATTTTCTGACTTTATAAGAATTTTGTTTGTCTTTTCTTTTTCTTTTCTTTTTAGTGATGATGAAGAGGCACATGACATCATAGTCACATGACATGTCACATGATGTGACATCATAAGCCTAGAACATAGTAGAAAGATCTAAAAGATGACGTTAGGGCACATGTATGCAACATAGTGACCTTGAGTAGGAAATGAGGTAGACATGAGGTTGTAGCACAGACCAGATGTATTTAGTATATATAGGATGCTAATTTAGCAGAGACTCCTTGTCGAGTTCTCTTGTGAATATCCATATTATACTTCTATTTTGAGGTTTACTTGTTAGTGAGATCATTTGTCCTTTGTGATAAGTGGTTGCCACAACAAGTAGTGCTGCAACCATCAGGGTATTCTGTCTTCTATGGCAGAGATACTCCTATCCGACTTGGTCTTCTATGACAGAGTTACTCCTGTCAGTGTCTCAACACTGAAACCTTCAAGCATCTTCTATAATATTTATCTATATATAAGACTAGTAGTTATACTGTAATTTACTAGTCTGATAATCAATGAAGATAATTCTTATTGAACTTAATCTTCAGTATTCAACAGCAACACACCAAATCAGTACTCACTCTCATCTTAGACTTCTTCCTATTCTCTGAAATTGTGACTATGTGGCAGACAGACAGCACAACACATAGGCTGAAGCTAAGATCGTTCAACAAGTCCACATATCTTCGAGTCTATTTTGTAGACTTCCAACCCGGTGTGAACCATGCCTGACACAGCTGTAGGATGTGATAAAATAGAGAGATTCTATCTAGCATCTCTAATATTAAAATTTTTATCTATATGCAAGAAGTTGAAAAAGTTCTCAATTGATAATAATAGATCAATTCAGGGACTGTAATAAAACCTGAAGCAGTTTGCAAAAATGTATTATTATGTTTCTACCTGGCAGTAGCCACACAGACACTGGATACACTCTGTAGGGAAAAAATGCTATCTATACTCCCTAATAAGAGCATGGTTGAGGATGGCTCTAGTTGTTCTGGTATATAATATGACTGACTGGCCAAAGTAAGTAAGCCAACTACTACTCTTGGAGTAGCTAGGCTCAGCTTCTTCTCTTTCTCTAATTATTACTATGATTAATCTAAAAATTCCGAAAAATTCAACAAAAAGTCCTACACTTCCTCTTAGTCTTCAAACAGTTTACAATATATTGGTGAGTTTCCAGACTCTCCAAATCTTCTCTCCAAAATCAGTTCTAGAGTTGGTAAATAAGACTTATTTTTACTTAAGGGAAAGATCCTAAACTCATTACATTGCAAGGCACTCTTCTAGGAGTATTTTTACTTCTTTTGCCTCAAGAAACCCTTCTCTATAAGATTCTATCTTTCTCTTCCTTGAATGAAAGTGAGAAGGAGAGTATGGGCTCTGATTCTAAGATATCTACTACTCCAAGGGTAATTACAAGCAAGCTCTTTTCTAAAAGACTGCCTTCTCTGAAAATTTCTGCTGCTTTTTCTGATGGGAATACATCTACTGTAAGCTGGGATAACTAGGTTGCTGCTGAGAAGAGCTGAAAATATCCCAAAAAGCACTCAAATGTTCTAAGCCCTTATATTTGGACTACTTAACATAATCTATAGATCAGCTAAGTCATCTTCTCTTTTAGAAAATCAAAACATTGTTCACAATACTAAGCTTTGGGATAAATATTATGTCTTATCACTGTCTGAATACTCTAAATACTTAAAGACTGACACAAAAATACTTTCTTCTTCTCTCAAGCATCTTATATGCTTTATTAAGTAGCATCCCCTTAAAAGTATATTGAGCAGTTTTCTACCATTTTGAGAGTTGGCTCTTATGTCTGGAACTTACTCTAGGCAACTTCTGAGTCTAGCTGGAATTACTTTAAGATCTCACCTCAGCCTAATACTCCTACTTTTGTGGAAGCTATGAGGACTATTTCTATTCTAACACCCTCTCCTGATATTGAAATGGTTACTGATGCACCAGAGGTAGAAGAAGTCACTTTTACTCTAGTTACTAATAAAAAGAGCAAGAAAAAGGGCAAAACATCTCCTCCTCCTCCTAACTCTAGGAACAAGACTTTGCTTGTTTCAAGAGCTTCCTCTGTTCCTAAGACAGTAACCACTAGTTTAGCCTCAAAATTAGCTGTTACTTGTCCTATTTCAGCTGTAGCAGCTACAATATTTTCTAAGTCTGCTTAGTCTCAAAGCACTCCTCTACTGGTACCCTTGGCCTCCAAGCCCAAGCCTAATGCCAAATTGTTTTCTCAGGCTTCCAAAACCAACAATACTACTTAGCAAACTTCTAGGTTTGCTTTTGCCTCATTCTATAAAGACTTTTTACATTTACTTCAATTTAAAGAAGCCTTTTCTAACCTTCTACAGGTTACAATTATTTCCATGTACTAGGTGAGCCTAGATATTATAAAGGCCTCTCAAGAAAGCCTTAGTTATCCTACTGTCTCTAGAATGTTCAAAATGATGACCCAAGGTTCTACCAGATGTTAAGTCTTAGTCCTACTTACTTTAGCTGTTGCTGAGACAGTAGTAGTCAATATTGCATCTGCAGTTGAGTTCTATAACAAGGGCTTGGTCAGTGCTTGCTCTAAGCCTAGGGTTGAGTCTGTATGCAAGATATGGAATGGTATGTTCATGTCTACTAATTCTGTTACCTCTGTAGTAGAGCTAGAAGTTATTAAGCAGTAGTTGAAAAAAACTGCTAGTCTTGGTAAGGTTACTGAGGTAGAGCCTCACTTGCCTCAGTCCAAGTCTTTTCTAAATATTCTAGGCATTCTCTACTGGAATTCCAACTTTTCTCTTCCTATTACTTCTGTCTAGGTAATAGAAGCTGTTTCAAATCCTCCTCTCTTTGAGAATATTACATTAGCCTCTATATCTTGTATTATGAAGGCATCATCTAGCTCTGATATCTCTAACATCTAGATTGATATTTGAGACTCTTAGAAGGGATTTTTTTTTTGTTCATCAATTTATTGTATGGTGCTTGATCACAGTTTGTGGCAGACTATTTATAACAAGTAGCCTACAGTTTTTGAGGCCTTAGAGGACAGAAACTCTCTTCATAGGCAAATAGAAACATTATTAAAGTTAAAGTCAAAAGAACTCTAAAAGAATTCTAGATAAAGATTGCTCATAACCAACTTACTAATTATATGTTCAAGTCTAGAGAAACTTATCATACTAAGAAAACAGAGTCAAAAGAATCTGAGTATTTATCTACAGAATTAGAAAGACAAATTAATTGAGCACTCATAAAAGCTTAGAAGGAGGAGGGAATTGTTTTTGAGGAGAAAAGACAAATACACTTGGATACTCTTTTAAGAAATCAACAAAGTCCTTAACCAATGAAGATAGGTCAATTAAGGGACGATGGGTAAACTTGAGGCAGTTTGTAAAGATGTGTCATTGTGTTTCCATCTGACAATGGCCACATGAATACTGGATATACTCTGCAGGGAGAAAGTACTGTCTATACTCCCTAATAAGAGTATGGTTGAGAATGGCTCTAGTCACCCTAGCACATAATATGACCAACTGGCCAGTATAAGGAAGCCAACTACCATCTTTAGAGTAACTAGGCTGGAGAATTTTGCATTATTTAACTTGTATATAAGACTAGTAGTTATATTGTAATTTGCTAGTCTAATAATAAATAAAGATAATCTCTATTAAACTTGATTTCTAGTGTTTAATAGTGACATACTACTATTAGTATTTAACTTCTTTTCAAACTTCATTAAATTATCTAAAGTTGTGACTATATAATAGACAGATGCACTATAGCACAGCATATAAGCTGAAGCCAAGGTTATTCTGACAAGTTCACATTACTGAGCTTTTCATATAGAGTTTTATACTCTGTACATCTCTGAGCTAACTCTATAGGCTTTTACCTTCTAATATGAATTACACCTAACAATTTTCAGAAAAACCTAAGTTATATTATAATCAAATATAACCTATCTTCAGAAAAATTTAAGAGAAAATAATGAGGTTTTTTAAAAGGTGGCCATTATTCTAAATATTCTATAAGCTATTATAATCTAGTAGAATAATACTGAGCTAATCATCAGAATAATATAAAGATGATTAAAAATCTAAACAGAAGTATTTAAAACATTATCAAAAAAGACAGGGAATACTTAATAATAGTGGGAGAATAACTGGCAACAATCTAGAAGGTTTCCTAAAAAACAATGTATAAGTACAGAGTTTGGTAGCTATTGGCAAAGAATTTTATGGATATTGTAGTGGAGTTCAGAGATAAGTGGATCTGTACTAAAGTTTGCAAAGTTTGGTATTAAGAGACTTTATCTGGATAAATAGAATGAAAAGTCAAAAAAGTCAAGCCTTCTTACATTTATTCTTTCTTCTTTTTGATTACTGCAACTTAAAGCAAGGAAAATTTATCTGAACTTAATTTTTTCAAAGTCAGCTGCTCATATAAACCACAGTATATAAAGATTTATATAATAGAATTTTGCTACTCTTTCTAGTACAAAAAAGTCAGATATATTTATATTTTCCCAAAAGTTAGTCTCTAGCCTAAAACTCTTTTATTCGACAAGATACTAATATTGTTTGTAATGTTAGCAGCTATCTAGGACTTGTTCAACTTTCTATTTTTCTATTTTATCTACTATAATAAAGTCTAGAGGAGACAGTACATATTGATCTAGTATTGGCTCTTTAAGAGTAGCAGTTAGAATCTCAAACCTAAGTAGTACTAGTAATAGAAAAAAAAGAAAAGAAAGAAAAGAAGAGTTTATGAAAACTATCTGATACTTTTTGGAAAAGTAAAAGCATCTGGGTTAAAGGTGAGGAATACTGTGAAGTTTGTCAATGATTTCTTATTGGGATTTCAGTATTTACAGTATCTCCTACAGTTGTGAAGTATGTAATGTCTTAATTCTATGGGGTAGTCACTGCATGAGTACATAAATGATTCTTTGGGAAAGAAGTGAAGGCAGTATTCTCTTATGGAAGCATGGTTTGTAATGGCTCTTGTAGCCCTAGCATAGAGGGTATTTGAGTAGCCAAAGTATTTAAGCCATATACCTTCCTTGGTATAGGTTAGAGATATGAGATGTTCTTTATTATTAAGGAGCTCAAGGAAATTTCTGTCTTTATATTCTGAAGTCTGAAATATTATTTGCTATAAAAGAATTATGCTACTTCTTTCTTGCTATAGTTCTATGAATTTTTATATGAAAATTGAGAAATGAATTGATGCTACCTTGTTTCTTTATCAACTTCAACATGAGGTGGCCATACCAACTTGCTCAGACATTCCAAGAATTTGACCATGTTGTTAGGGTCTTTGTTAAAGAAGTCTCTTAAGCACTGAGCTACTTTGATTGCTTGTAGCTAGTATGGATATGTTAATGAATCAAAGATTTTCTTAGTAGCATGAATAGTATTTGTGATGATGATAATCTTGTTGGTATTAGTGATTTGGCAGGATTGATTGATGGTGCTTCTGATGGCAAATAATTCAGCTTTGGTTGTGGTGATATTAACTATGTGTTAGGCTTTCTTGGATAATTCCTCATAGTTTGAAAAAACATAAGAAACTGCTGTGATAATGTTGTTTTTGATACTAGTGTTAGCAATGGCTACAACAGTCCTAGAGCCAAACAGCATGTTCTGGGCAAATACATTTAGGATATGGAAGTGAACATGTAAATTAGAGATATTTTTTCTATTAGCTAAATAAAAAAAACCAAGATGAGAAAGTATCTATGAGATGAAAACTAGAAGAAATCTCTTTGTAAAGCTTGTCAAAAGCTGTCAAAGTTTGTTTAATTGGTTGATAGAGTCAACCAGGAAACTTTTAACTAACAATTTTTGTTTCATTGTAAGCTTGCTCATAGCAAGTCAATACAAGTTGAAGTTGTTGGAATATTGATTATCAAAGAGCAATTTGATGATATGTTGATTAGGAAGAGAAGTGACCCTAAGATGATAGCAACTGCTTAATTTGTCTAAGTGTAAGTGGATTGGTATAAGTCCTACTATTACCTCTACATTCCAAGTGGGTAAAGTACAGAATGTTTCAGTGATCCAGAGTACTACTTTTCTCTGTATCTTTCTTAATTTCTTGAGTAGATAGTTAGTGAGGGCTTTCTTGAAGTACCAAAGTTGATATTCATAGAGGGTAGTTAGAGGAATATATAATTAAAAGAGAAGTTATTTTTGGTAGGGAGAGAAATCTCTTATGGAGTTTTCTAGTAGTTTCATGTACTTAATGATTGATATGACTTTGTTGGCAT
Organism: Leucocoprinus gongylophorus; assembly: GCA_022457215.2. NCBI lineage: Eukaryota > Fungi > Basidiomycota > Agaricomycetes > Agaricales > Agaricaceae > Leucocoprinus > Leucocoprinus gongylophorus. Next base: position 15,996 of record JAJOHK020000024.1, read on the forward strand.
AAAACCAAACATGTTGGCAAAAAGAGAATTTTTTGTCAAAGATAAACCTTAGGTATTACTATAATTTTTTAAGCATAAGGATCAGTCTTCTTAGTGGGCTGAGATCAAGGAGTTGGAGGTTGTGATATTTTGTAGCTCTAGAGAAGTGAAAAACTTCTGATTTTTTGTATTCAATCTCCAGACTGAAGTCATTAAGAATTATGGTAATAATATTATAACTGTAAAAGAAGTTAACATTCAATTTAGAGGTATTTTTTTCTTGAAAAGTTAGAAGACTATTATCTATAAAAGACAGGAATAAGATAGGAATAGGAACAAGAAATTTATTGATTCTTTTTTTGAAGATATAGAAAATGGGAGTGATAGAAAGAATAGAGAATAATGCTAAGCTTTGTTTAACCCTAATGTCTAATTTCAGTGAAGGGAAAATAAAATGATTCCATATATATTGAGTAAATCTGTTTGTAAGAAAGAAAGAGAAGAAAAGAATGACATTAGAATCAAATCCTGCTTTGTTCAAAATTTCAAGAAGGAATTGATAGTTGAGAGATGGAAAAAGTTGTATAATGTTTAAAGTGAGAGTGTTAGTAGTTAGGCTTTTGATTTATCTAGCTCAAATGAGATGAGTGAGATATACTCCTATATTAATAGACAATTTATGCTTTAGTTCACCAACTTGGCTAAAGTAAAGAAAACCTGTTGAGATGGCTTGAAATTGAAGTCTCTTGCTAATAAGTTTTTTGATTAGCTTACCAAATGTGTTAAATAGGACAATTGGATAAAAAAACTTAGGTGATTTATAAGAAACCTTATTCAGTTTGGGTATAATAATGCTGGTAGACTTTTTGAAGTGTAATAGCCAATGGTAAAAGGAGATACATGCATTGGCAATGTTAACTATGTTCAAGAAACACCTATTATCTGTGACTAGTGCATTTTTGGTAATTTAGGCAAATATAACTAGTATTTTCTAGAGATTGAGCATCTTTGATATCTGAAGTGTTAACACTTCCAAATTTAGTCCAGATTTGGTTAATAAAAGCCTTCTTCTTGTTACTTTCCTTGCAGAGAGATAGCTTTTTCTCTTGAATAAGCTTTTCTTGAATTGTAATTTTGACCACTAAGAGAACATAGTCTGATAAGCCTCTTAGCTCAGAGACAATTGAATAAGAGTTGAATTTATTAGAATGAGGAACATGAGGTTAATGACTGAGCTGGGGATTATTTGGGGTTATCTATGTATCTAGTAAGTATCAAATTTATAAAAGACAATTATTCAAGATTAAATGAATTTGCAAGTTCTAATAAGATATCAGCATGGATGAAATGATAAGGAAAATAAGGGTCACTATTGCTGTCTCTGATATTAAAGTCACCTGCCATGATAATGACATTATTAGTATTTGCTTCAATATTCTTAAGATATTTTAAAGCTGATTGATGGTCATCTAAATATATATTAAGTATGAACAAAACAGAGCTGTTATTAATGAAGAAGATTAAGTTAATATTTCTATGGTTATAAATATCTTTTCTAAGAGAAAAGCATAAGGGAAAGAGCTTTAAGCTGATATAAGTAAGAGCTCTTAGATATTCATTATGTTGGCTTGAATATTTTGTAAGAGTGATCTATGCTAAATGGTTTAACATGCTCACTACTTCTTTGTCTTCTACTAATGCAGAACTAGGAATTGATCTAGCTATGGACCACAGTGGTTCTTAAATAAATAAGATGTCAAACTCTTTTTGATTTTCTAGGATAAACTTAGTGAGGAGATAGTTCTTGCAAACATTTTGTAAGAACATTCTTAAATTCTTGATAATCATTTTACATGCTGTCCATACTTGAATGAGTAGAGTTAACTTTGATTTCTCTGAGCTTTTGAGATTTTTTGTTATGCCAGTTGTAGTTGAATTGATGCTTTTAAAAGGGATATATATTGCTATCTGCTTGGTGTTCTTCTTTACAATTAACATATTTAAAGATGTGGTTATAAGGTATTCTCTTTAGAGTTTCTAGTCTTGGTGGGTTGATCTTGAAGTTAGGTTTGCAACATGCAACACTACATCATGTCACAGTAATACTTGAGTTTATAGAGACCATTATACTTGGGGCATTTAGCTCTGTGAGCATGACAAGCAAAGGTTGTATATCCCCATCTCCAATAGTTTTTGCACTGGAGAATATTGGAATTTATATTTATACCTTGTATAATGGTGATATGTTTACCAACATTAAATGACTTGTTAATCAGTGTCTTAGCATTTGCTCCACTTTGAACATCCTAAACATTTATTTACACTACAGCTATATCTGACTTAGAGGATGTCTTGATAATGTGAGGTTTTGAAGCAAGAGTTATATTGTTGAAGACATGAGTAGTCTTAATGATGTTTTCCATGTCTCCTAATTTGATGGAAGTACCATTAGTTTTGTTGATGTATAGGATGCCTAGTATCTTGAGGTAGGATTTGGACTGAGGAAGACAAATGGTTGAGATGTCTTCAGACTGAATGGAGTTGATCTCTTTAATATACTTTTCAATTGTGAGAAGGTTACTCTGTGCAGTGACATTGTTGGTGGTAATGGTAATATCCTTAGAGTCTACTCTAATGAAGTCCACAATTGTGTTTGAGTTGATGTTCTTAAGTAGACTATTGATATTAGCTACATGTTTGCTTGATTTGACTAATACCTTTGAAACAGTTTCTGAATTCATGAGAATGATAATTTGATGATATAAAAGGCCTTTGGTCATGATACAGATTTTCAGCTTGCTTTTTCCACTATTCTTGACTGTCTTGTATATCTCTTCAATTTTTTCTACCAAGAGATTTGGGAAGTTCTCTTTTAAGTTGAGAATTTTTTTAATATTTGACCCAGCAACATTTGTATATGTTGACATCTTTGGTAGTATTAGATTTTTGCCAGCATTGGTAGTAGCCTTTTTCTTTCTGATGAGGTTTTTAACAGAGTGAGGAGGGATTGATAGAGAAATAATTGAGATTTCAATCTTCTTTCCCTTGAAGATCTTGGTTTTAGTTTTAGTAGAGCTAGTTGATTTGACCTTCAGAGTGAACTTATTCACTACCAAGTTGTAAAAAGAGTTTTGCTCATTGGTCTTGATGCTGTCTTATTCTGTCTTGTAGATAGATGAGATAAAAATCTATGTTACTTAACCAAATTCTGAGATAGTAAGAGATTTATTCTTAGATCTCTCTTTGATACTTTTATTCTGAATAAAGTCTACTATTCTAAGTAATGATGTAGAGATTCAAGGAACTTGTTAGTGCCAAAAATGGAGATTGGAAGGGCTTCTCTGTTCCAAGAGTTTGATTGAACTGGTTGGTTATTTGTACAGAAAATAATATCAGAGTTGATGCCATGAGAGATACATATGTTGGTATTATTAATAGAAGCGCCCTCTACATAAGAAGAGAATATGTTAATAGGTGTTGAGAGATTGGGAGAATAGAATGGTTTCCTATTCTTCAGAGTAGCATAAGAGAGTTTTGTCCCTTGAAATATAGCAATTTGCTTATTTTCTTCAACTTGCTCTGCCTAGAAAGGGTTGTTATTCTGAATCTCCATCCTCTCCATATATGGAATGAATAAGACACTGAAGTGAGCAAATGATTCTCTTGAAGAATTAATGCTCAAAAAATTTGTCCTTTTTCTTGAAAGATTACTGTCTATATCTATATAACTACTGTCTTGAGCCATAAGATTTTCTGAGATATTGTTGAGTTGTCTTTGTTGTGGTAAACTCTGATTTAATGTCTGAAAGATATTATTTATTATAGTTTAAAAAATAGTGAAGTTATTAATTATGGAAGTCATTAATCATGCCAAAAAATATTACTAAAAATTTAAAAAGTCTATAGTTAGTATAAAAAGTTATCTTTTACCAACTTTTAGGCTTTATATAGATATTGTTGAATTACTAGCTTATATTTAGTTTTGTGAAATACTTAGCTTTTTGATATTATAACTTAAGACTTATAGATATTATATGTCAAGTCCATTTATTCCAAAAATACATTTCTGTAGCAATAATGCAACAATTTAGATGTCTAATCTTTCATAATAGAGATACTATTATTGAATTCAGCCTTCTATAGCAGTGTTTCTCTATTCAACCTCTTTCAGTGTTTTATCACTGAAATCTCTGCTCAGAACTATATACTGAAACTATTATAAACTCAAGATCTTTAGAGTGGATCAAAAATAAGAATCTTATATTGGGTTAATACAAGAGAACTCAATAGAAAACTTTGTATAAGATTGTTTACCTTATATACTTAGACTGATAGTCTATGCTACTACTGCAATTAGCCTATTCTAAATGATCATGTGTTTGTCATTAATATATATTTAATATATTATATGACATTATCTTTTTTCAAAATCTTCTATAATATTCTATATAATACATGATTTTCTTGTGTAATCTGTGACTGATCTGTGACTATCACACTAACTATAACCCTAAGTTCAAAAAATAAAATAAAATAAAATAAAAATGAGAAAAATAAAGTCTATTACTCATAATTTTAATAGAAATTCTTTAATATCTCTTATATATCTAACTTGTATATAAGACTAGTACTTATACTATAATTTATTAGTCTGATAATCAACAAAGATAAACTTTTATTAAACTTGATTCTTAGTATTCAATACCAATATACCAACATTAACACTCACACTCACTTTAGATTTTATCTAATTCTCTAAAATTGCAACTATGTGATAGACAAACAGTACAGTACATAAGCTAAAGCCAAGATTGTTCTAACAAATCTATATTATTGAGCTTCTAGCACAGAGTTTTACATATTATATGCATTTTTAAGCTAATTCTACAGACTTTTGTTTTCTAGTGTGAACTGTATCTAACAATAGAGTAAAGTCAAAAAAAACCTTGTATTGGATTAACACTAAATCTAGCCTACCCTAAAGACTATATATACTATATATTATCGATATATAAGATAACATTATTATTCTAGAATCTTTTACAATATTTTCTATGATCATGACCTGTAACAGATGTTTGACAGTTTGTAACAGTCATATGTGATATCATACTAAACCTTAACCCTAAGTCTAAAAATAAAATATAAAATAAAATAAAATAAGTTAAGTTTACTATCTTTAATTCTGATACTTGAAGCTTAGATACTATTTTGGAAATTAGTAGGTAAGAGTATCTGTTTTTTATTGTTGTAACATTGAGAGTCTTGTAATTTTAAAACAATTATAGAGAGCTATTCTTCTTTTTGATAAAAAATACTAGTATAGCCATTAGGAACTTAAATATATATATATGACTAGTATGAAGATTTTTAGTAAGAAATATATTAAGTTCTGACTACTCTGCTAGAAACAGTAAATAGACTTTGAAAAGCTTAAAATTTGTATTAGATATCAGTTCAATAGCATGATCCCACCAATAGTGATCTGAAAGTATGTCAAAATTCTTTCTGATAAATACTGACTTAAAGTCTTGAATGTGTGGTAGAAGTTGTAAGGTAGTTCTTATAGTAGCTTAAACTTGTCTAAAAACTATGTAGAAATACTGAGAAGTCATAGTAATAACATAGAGGTTCAATATCTGAGAGTTGTAGAGTAGTATTTTTATCACATAAAAGTAATCATCAGCTTTAGCAAAGAACTCTATGAAATTGGGAATTAATAAACTATTATTTCCAGAGTTTTCTATTACTGTGGAAAAAAGACCAGAACAATACATATTAAGAGCTTATATTTCCAATCTATCTGCTTTTCAGATATCTTGGTATAAAATAACAAATAAAGTAATAGATCATGAGTATCTCTTCTTTTTACCAGTTAAGTTATAAGACTTTAGCCATGTAAATCTGAGAACAAGGTCTTACTTGCCAATACTTAAAACTGCAAGAAGAGTCTACTCTGTATGGGTCTTATACTAAAAGATGATGTTTACTGTCTTAGATATCTGGTCTGCCTTATTAAAAGTTCCATCTGTATTATAAACTAGTATAACTCTGGTTAGCTTATATTATCTTCTTTCAAAGATACCTAAGTTTAATATATAGATCTCATTAATTCAGAAGTATCTATAGAATAGGTCATGATGATTGTTGAAGGCTGGGTATTTGTATCTCAATATCAGTTTTAATATCATTATCAGCCTCTTTTACCTTTATTGAAGGCTATTTAGGTACTAAAGAATACAGAGACTTATAAGAGAGAAAGAGAGAATAAGAAGAAGGATTATTTTGAACAGAAAGAATGAGTGTGGGTGGAATAGGTACTAGAGCAAATCCATCTTTGCCAGAAAGTCCAGGTAATGATAACTTTGTTTCTAGACTTATCTTGTTCAATAACTGATCATATAATTTACACTTTTTCAAACAAGAGTCAGTATACTTAGAAAAGAATTTCTCATTGAAGATGGCATGTGTAAAACATAAAATAACATTTTCTTGTATATGATATATAAAGTAATAGCCATTGTTCTCATATTTGACAAATATTATCAATTCAGAATGTGGCATAAGTTTATTAATATGAATTTTATCAGGGAAAAACATATATGCTTCACAGCCAAAAACACAGAAATGTGATGTTTTAGGTTTGTCACCCAAAAAGATTTTCTAAAATATCTTCTATTTGAAATGCCTATTAAATCTGTGATTGTACACACAAGTTACAGTTATAATAGTGAACTCTTACCAGAAATTTGGACATACTTCAAGTCATATAGATTGTACCTTTTTAAGTAATATGTAGTTCAATTGTTTAGTATGACCATTTTATTGGTATACATGTATTAAGGGCAATTCATACTTGCTGGAATTATTTGCAAGTAGCATGAAAGACAGGTTGGATCAGAAGACAGATTGGAGGTGGTACTACATAAATAAGATGATATTCTTAGCTTTAATAGAAGATTGTTGTACCTAGTCTAACTTGTTGTATAGTTGTATTTTGGAAAGGGAAGTTTGAATGTACTTAGAGTGAGTGTAGTACAATGTTACAAACTTAAGTCCTTAGTATTGGACAAGTGAATGAACCTTGTATTAGGTTAACACAAGAGAACTCAATAGAAAACTCCATATAGAAATATCTCCCTTATATACTAAACTACAATGGTCTGTACTACTACTTCTCTAGCCTACCCTAAAGACCATGTATTTGCCTTAAGGTCAACATATGTACTACACGTTGTTATGACATCATCTATTCAGAACCTTCTACATTTTTCTCTATAACCCCATAACTTATGACTGTGTCATCTGATGTGACTGGTGTGTAATAGCATGATCTTGTTACCCTAACCCTAATCCTAGGTTCAAGAAATAGAAAAATAAATCAACAGAAAATAAAAAAAGAAATATTAAACAAAAAAGCTAGTATTTAAGCTTCACATTTCTGACATACAATCTAAGTTAATTATCAGACTAAAGAATGGTACATAGTAACTAACATTTTTAAATATGAAAGTGATAATCTAATAATACTCTACTGCTGTGTATACTCTAGATTGTTAGGCACTGTAGAAGTTGTTGTTAGGAACTCTATGAAATTGATAAAAAATACAAAATTTGGTTCTCAGATTGATGGGTGATTGAAATAGAGTGTGATTTACACTGGAAAAGAGTGGGAAGAGTGTAGATGTCAGATGATATATGACAACATGAGGAGTACTAGTCTTCTTGGTATTTTTAGCATTATCAAGAATATGATATATAACTTTGTTAGAGATGTGTCCAAAATGATAATACAAAGTCCAGATGTTTTGTCATGAGACTTATAAGATTGAGGACATTATGCTTAAGTAATAATATGAGTCCTTACAATCTGTATATTGCTCTAAAGATTTAAAACAGCTAATAAGATAGTATTACCAGACTTATTGCAGAAAGTGGAACTACTTTTGTTGCTTTTATTCTCAATCTAGATTGAAGAATTTGTCCAGTAAAGAGAAGATGCATTTGCATGCTAGAGACACAATATACTAGCCATAATTTTGATATAGCAACTTTAGTAGTTCTTTTCTTTGGATTGAAAATTTTATGTTCAATCAAAACAGTATACAAAGCAACTATAAAAAGTGGTGCTTTTGAGTTTTCAGTCTTGGCTTAACTTTTGAAGTCATATTAACAAAGCCAAACTCAAATGGAGTCAAGTAAGTAGAAGTACCAAAATTTAAGAACCATCTATCTTCATAAAAGCTACCATAAGGCACTTTCTTATCCTTAATATAAAAAGCATAGTATTTTTCTATACTTAAAGAAATTTATAACAACAAGCAAGTTAGGCAAAATAATTTTTTTCAGACTTAGAGCTATACATATATAATTAACTCTACTTGAATCTACAAAGTTCTCTATTGTAGTTATTACATTGGTATAGGCAATCATGTTATCATATTTAAAAACTATTTATATAGATCAGATGGACTGAGTTAAAGAGTTCAGTGAATTGTCAATTAATAAGAAAAGAGAGATATACAGTTGGTTGCTAAGGATCCAACCATTCAAACTATATCTGTCATCACTTTCTAAAGAGACCACATAATAGTAATTATTAGCCTACTTTCTAAGAATAAGAGTTCTTTTCTCTTAATCTTCTCTAATGCAAATTTAATCCTTTCTCAATCATTATTAATTCTCTTGTTAAAATATAAGGTCATCTTTTCACACTAGTTGCTTACTTCAGTAGAGATTTTTTTGAAATTCTTTAGAGGTTCTGTTTTTAGTTAATTTCTTAGTTTTAGTTTTTTATAATAGTTTGTCTGCACAATAACATAAAGATAGTTAAGAGAATGATAACAATGACTTGAGTAGATATTATTTTAGAAGACTAGAGATATTAACATATATAGTGTTAAAAAAGTTGGATTAATCTCAGTCTTATGTTACAAAACTCCTATAAACTAGGAATTAGAAAAATTAAGATTTATTTTAGTAATCAGATTGAGAATACTTATAGTCACTATACTATTTACTAGATCTACATAATTCATATTATAGAGCTCTCTCTACTAGAATATATGTAATTCATAATTGTTATAGACAAACTTCCAAGATATCTGAGACATCTACTTTCTGACCTCCATATAGAACTCAAATCATACTTCTTCATCTGTGCTTGTTTGCATATGGATCAGTCTCTTGTATTTTATTTCCTAGTAACTTACCACTCAGACTTCTAGTTATCTTATATTTTAGAAATTGTTTTTATAACATCTTCTTAGTTATCTCCTACACTACTATTTTTCTAGTTACAGTTCCAACTATAGACTTAGTATTTAAGACCAAGTAAATACTTTGTAATCTTCAGTCTGAAAATCATCTAAGATTTAACTAAGAGCTTACCTAAAATCTTCTAACAACCTCCTCTTACTTCTCCCTGATATTTTGACATCCAAAATTACAACCATGCAATAGACAGTGGACACAACATATAAGTTAAGGCCAAGGTCATCATCCAAGATCAAATTGCTTATCTGTAAATAAGCTTCCAAACTTGATTCACAATCTAAGTACTTTGCCCAACCTCATAGATAACCATAACTATTCTTAGATAAGTTTTCATACTTAATCCAATCTTTTTTCTATGCAACTGATCATGGATATCTGCTTGAAGCTAGATCTATCCATTCTAACACTACTCTTGACAGTAATGCTTATCTTCCTCACTTTTGAAATTACAACTATGTAATAGACAGTTAGATGTAACACATAAATTAAAGCTAAGGTCATTATCTGTTCTATACTTACAAGTCTTAAGTCAACTTGATCCACCCTTTTATATAATATCTATAAACTTCATTACTCAAGTATAAACTATATCTAATGTTAGAGTTGAAGACAGTGGACTCTATTTATTTTTACTTTATTTCTCATTTTAGACTTAGAATTAGAGATTAGCATGATATCACATATAACTGTCATGGTCACACAATTACATGTCACACAGAAAAATGTAGAAGATTCTAGAACAATGATATCATATAGAATATATAACATATATTGATACTATAGATAGCATATAGCTTTTAGGATAGATTAGATAAGATCTCATATAAACCAACTAGCTAGTGTATATAAGGTAGACACTTTGTACTAGAAACTCTATTAAGTTCTCTTGTGTAAATCCTATATAAGGTTCTTTTTTGACTAGTTCCCAAGTCTTAAGCCATAATACCTAATACAGAAACAAAGAACAGAAATAGTATGAGAATACTATTATAGAAGATTATTACATACTAATCCAATGATATTTGCTATCTGTTCTAGATAACAATCAACATACTTTCAAACCAAGTGTTCTCTTCTGGTATAGATTATCTCTCCATTCCAATTATTAATTACTTTATAGATAAACTTCCTATTTCAAAAAAAACTCTATAAATAATGTTATATACCAATCTTGTTACATCTAGTCAAACTATTTTACATTGATCACTTCTTGAATATTCTTACTAGACTTTATGATAACTTCATAGAACTTTATCCTAACATCTAAGGATTATTTAGACCTAGAGTAATTGCTTACAGTGTCAGACATAGTTCACACCAGGAGACAAAAGCTCATGAGGTTGGCTTAGAAATATATAAAGTGTAAAAACTTCATGCAATGAGCTTAGTGATGTAAACTTATTAGAACAATCTTGACTTCAGCTTATATGCTGTGCTATCTGTCTGCTATATAATTACAACTTTAGATGAATGGATGAAATTTAGGATGGAAGTGAGTACTAATTTGGTATGTTGCCATTGAACACTGGAGATTGAGTTCAATAGATATTATCTTTGTTGATTATCAGATTAGCAAATTATAGTGTAACTACTATGGAATTGGTACCTAAAGCAACTGTTGGCAGAGATGGGAAAAGACAGATTGTTTTATAGCCCTTGTTCTTAAGAGCTTTAGCAGCTACATATATGTCTGTCTAGTCAATGGTTATGAAAGCAAGAATTACCACTATATGCTCCACTGCTTTCTTGCAGTTTTTCTATAATGATGTTGGAGAACATAAATATTCTAACTTTGATGTGACTCTTATTATTGTCCACCCAGCAATTAATCATACTCATAATTATATATTCTGTTCCATCCAATATCTGAAACATATTATCAATAGTTGGACAAAATTTCCATATATATTTGGTAATTCTGTTAAGCTGATTGCAAGTTCCTGTTAAATTTTTAAGCATGGTATTAATTCTCTATAGTCAATCAGTTAGTAGTTCTATGGTACAAATATCATAATGCTAATTTGAGAGAATGGTTAGCTTATAACAATGGATAAACCTTATTATATAACCTGGAATTGGGGCTATTCTATTTAAATGGCTTCAAGTGCTCACCATAATCCCACATTAGTACCAACTATGAACTCTAAATGATCAGATCAGGTTTGTTGTCTTGTTTTAAAAGTTGATAGTAGTAGCAATGCAACTGATTGGGAAGAGTATATTTATACTCTAATTCTAATTCTAAATTACCATTCATTGATATCGTCAGACAGTTCTTAGAACACCCATCTGTAGCTTCAGATATTACATAGGTTAGGTGGCTTGTTGAATGTTTTTCAGTTCATGATATATGAGTTGTCAGTTGGTCATATGCTTGGTATCAGATATTGTTGACTAGTATATTCCTGAAGAGTACCAATTATTTGGATTTGCTCAGTTTTGTGTCATGATCCTGCTTGGTCATAAATAACATCAAGTGTAGCAATCCACTAGTCAATATTAGTAGTTAGACATTATTCTCTGCTTCTATCCTCCATTCTAATATTTTGGTTTGATGATGGACAGCAATTTTAGGCAATACTAATCAGTTGCTTCCTGATGTGTACATGTGTTGATGAGAATGGCATGATATTTGTTCTTCAACACCCTGCAATCTTATTGTTGGTGAACACAATCAATGGAATAATGTTGTCATATAACTATTAAGCCACACTCTTATTGAACTTTTGTCAATTGGACCTGTTCTACTCTTATTAACTGAAGTCAACCAGAACTATTTCTAACATGAAGGCTGTTTTCACTTTCAGTACTACAGTTATAGAAGAGGGCTATATCATTTTTATTTTCTTTTGCAATTATTTCTATTCTTTATTGCTCACTCTCAGAGACTTGAGGCACTCTTATTTTTTCTCTAATGTGTATATATGCTACTGTACAGTTAGGTCTTCTCTAGTATGCTCCTAGAACATGTGAATACACTGGTTGTTTTTTCATTAATTGTGTCAGGATTTAAATTTTTATATTGTATATAATCATAATAGCCATCATTACTTTGTTTTTCTTGCCAACAAAGGGCTAAGATTTCTTTGGTCTTTCTTACTAACAGTTCATTTTGGACTTCAGAATCCTATTGATGGCAAGCAAGTTCATGTTGATGTGATATTTCTTCTGCACTGCTGTCAGGAGTACAGTATGAAGTACATATATAGTACCAGCCAGATGTCAAAGCTAAGCTTGACATTGTGCACTTTTAGTGTAACTGGTTCAGTGACTGGTCTGTTCCTAACAACTACCTAGTTTCCATTCTCCTTTGTAAAAATCTTTGATATTATAGTCTCATTAAAAAATATTATCTATGGGAGATATATGTCCATCCAAATTGATTGTTCAGTGATCATAAAATTCTCTTTCTGTCTATAGAGCAGACTGCTAGAGAAGTTTTTCCTCATCTACTATATACTGGTTTTCTAAGACTGTTCTTCCATGTATTTTTTCATTGACAATCAACTCATCCCAATCAAAACTAATATAGGGACTAGTATTGAATGTAGGGGACAGAGTGTTATGTTTTTAAGCAAAGTTGTGATCATTACATGTCAGAAGCTTTTGAACAACAGTAATGTTCTACTCAGTTGAGGAAGGATCCATATGAAATAATAATGGTTGTAACAAAGATGCTCAATATGAACTTTCAGTATTTAATCTGATATAAACCTTGAATATTCCTAACAATAGCTTCACAAGTTAGATTTGAGCTGTCAAATGGAGCAAAACATGAATCACTGCAGTGCTACTGCTATTGACTCTATGCATCAATCTTTTAATAAATGATATTGCACATCTATTACTGGTATAATTATTGTTTTTTAACCTGGGTTAGAATGACTGAGCATCTATCAATCAATTGGGTGATATGTTCTGGTGGAACTAGAAGCCACTCCCTAATCCATTATTACTACCAAAACCTAGCAACCAACATTCATTGCAAAACTCCATAGGACTATTACTCTATGTGATCCTTGGCATGTTACTACTGGTAGAGACACACCTTATTTGTATGTAACTTAGAGGAGTAAATACCTGTAATAGAGTAGTTTATTTTATTCTCATTTCAGAACAAAGTAATAGTTGATCAGGACTTTGCTATAGGAAGCAGCAAATTATTGGTGCCTTATACTATTCAATTTTTCATTGCACTTGAACAATTCTTTCCCACAGCAGATAGAGAAATGGTCTTATTGGTTAGATCATGGCCAATGTACATTATTGTGTAATATAAACAGCTAATCCACAGTAGATTGTACAGAATGTATGAGATATTAATAAAGATAGATACTTGCTATGTATACTATTGTATTTCACATATATCTCCCATCTTGACCAACAGACTGGCTTCAGATATACCACCTTGATCAATTGTCAGTCAACAACTCTAGCTTTCATTGTTTCTCCACATCCACTGGTCTGTTATCACACACCTTAGATATTAAGCAATTCCCTGTACTGGGGCCTTTATGAACACATAATGTTTGTTAGCTTGCCAAAGCTAAAATAGAGTATTTTTTTGCCCATTTTCACTTGGCAGAAATACAATACAAAAGAAGCTAGTTATTATATTTCTATCCAATTCATCAAGTGTACTAATGTTGATCATGTATCCAAGCACATTAGCTATATCCAACTCTTTTTCTTTGATCATATGAATATTTGTATCTTGCAGATCTAACTTGTATTTCTCATAATCATTTTCATTGCAAAGAGCTACAAATTCCAGCAATTGGGAAACATTATTAATCAGTCTTTTGTAAGTTATCTGCTTAGAGTGAGAGGAAACACTTGTATGGGCTACTAGACAAATTTAATGCTAGTAGAGATAAGTGGCAAATGTAATCTATCAATGCTATACCTACTTCCTCAGACTTGAGATTTATGAAAGTTTATAGTTCATTTTTGTCCAATGTTTTTGTGATTCATACAAACCATTCTGTGGTGAAACTACTTTGTATTGCACTATTTGAACTGGAACTTTGTAACAGTTTTTTTGATATTCAATGTTTAAAAATAGATCAGAAAGACTATCTCAATATTCTTCTACATAACAACTTGGTTATAGCTGATAACATTCTGCAGTGACATATTCTCCAAAAGACAATATTGTTAAACATTCAATAACTGCAAGATTATTGTTGACTATAATTCATTAGCACAGATTATTTTGCATAGGTTGACTCATGTTCAGAACTGCTCTATAGAAGCTATTGTTGAAAAGCATGGTGTTTTAGTAGTTATTAGTCTTCTTTAGGGCTTTTGTTTTGGGCATATGTGTTGGCTCTATTTCTTCTAAGTGTTTTCTTTTTTGTGTAGTGTTTGGAGCTGCTATCAATTGGTTTGGTTTATTTAGGGTCACCCATGGGAACAGGTATACACTGGGGAGAATATTCCATATTTTCTGGCAGTTGTTGCCCACAAGTTAGACAGAATATAAAGAGTATCTGTATACAGAGAAGAGACAAATTGCCAGAATAGATACTTGTTAGCATTGGGATTAGTAAAGGCATCAGTTGAATATTTCTAGTTTAATCAGTATAGGAGCTATCACAATGGTCTATTTCAATCCCCAAGATTTGATGTTATAAAATGTTTGATTTTACTTTTGTAGTTTGCTGTCCATGATTTTCAACAGGTATGGAGAAGAGAACAGATAGCATTATGACCCCCTTTTGGATACACTTATTTGAGTCAACTTGAGCCTGTTCCACTTATTGATTTCTAAGAATAAGGTTACAAACTGATTGCACTTGGTGTATTTGGAAATGTATTACAGTTCTTTTATATTGTTGAAATACAAGTATATTGTTAGTTAAACTTCATACCCTATTGTTAATCTGTGTACTATGAGTAAATATTCTGATGATCTAGTTTAGGCTCACTAGGCAAATTCTGTCATTCTCTCTCTTTTAAAACTTGATACTAGCTAGAACAATCAAAGAAGGGCTGAATGCACTTGGTCATGAGATGGTTGATGTTTGCAGTTATTTGGCTATAGTAGTTGTCAAGTTGATCCAGGAAAATGAACTTAATAACATACCATCTGTAAGGTCAAAAGTTGAGCAAACTACTGGAGAAGATTAAAAGTAACCTTATAAGAGTCTAGCTGAAGTTTTCACCAAATTCAACACTTACTAATCATCAGAGTGGTAATTTTTTAACTTAGTCCATCTCATGCAGTAACAACTGTGGAACACTGGTTGATTTTTAGTCTGATTTGGTAACTTTTGACCAACTTAATTTTTATATCAGCTTCATTTTTGTTAAAAATAGTCTGGACAGTGGTCAATTTTTGACCATCTGGCCACTTTTGACTAATATAATTTTATATCAGCCCCATCTTGGTCAAGAATAGCTTAGGTGGTAGTTAATTTTTGACCTAATCATAGAAATTTCAACTATTTGGCCACTTTTGACCAATCTAATTTTATATCAGTTTTAGGTTTCAATAGGTTATTAAAGGCATACCTTTTACACTGATGTTATATATCTGTTTTTAACTGGTCATAGTCAACAGATACTAACAGCTGAACTTCTATCAGCTTCATACTTTCATTGCAGATCCTGACACTCTTTGTGATTGAAGATCTTTGGTCAACCTGTTACTGTATATAACTACTAACTTCTTAAGTGAATTGACTTTGTTTCTGTTGCACTAGTAATAATCATAGTCCTAGGTATGTATTATATTCCTTACCTTTTTTCATTCCATCAATAACAACTTGCAAGCCAATAGAATATTAGTTCAAGTTCTCAGCACTAGACATATGAGTATTAGTGTAGTAGTATGTCTTACCAACAGAGAGGTCAAAGTCATACTTTAGTTGGTGCTTGCACATCCAAGTGTAGTTCTGGTAGTTCATATAGCCAGTAGCAAGATCACTACTACCAGTATAATTAAGGAAACCTTTGATATTGTAGTACCACTAGATCTTGCAGAACTCCTGGTGAGGGCAGAGTTCCTTGTACTTATTACTTGTGTAAATGCCTATGAAAGTTACATCAGTGTGCTTGAACAATACAATTCAGTTCTTTCTAAAACAAATCTTTTCATAATATCTGGGAAAGAATTTATGATGGTTTATAGTAACTGGTTGAATTTCAACTGTATATTAGAAAATAGAAATGCTCTCTTAGCTTCAAAGCTAATTGGACCTACAACTATCAATATTAAATTAATGAAAACTGCAATAAATGTCTTCTACCTTCCAATTAAATGAGATGATTCTAGAAACCCAATTCATCTGTCAGATATTAGACAAACCTTAACAGAGCTGTTTGAGTTTTGTCTAAGACCAGTGGTTCTGCTTTAAGTACTGTTTTTCTCCAACTTTATTACACATACAATTGTTATTATTCTTAATATTGGACACTTACCAGATTGTTGTGACAATCTTTTAGTACTTTCACACATTCATCCAGCCAATCTTGATGTGTGTGATCTACCTACCTGTAATGAATATTACTTTTACAGGCAAAGTTTAAATGTATATATATGTAACATTCAAACTATAGTAGATAAGGAAAGGTGCATAACTGGCACATGCTGCAACCTTTGCTTACCTGATATACTCACAGAATGCAATAAAGAACATAGTATAGTTTATGCTACTTTTTGTGAGTACACTAGTATACTAATACCTCATAATATTTAATTTATATACCCTGATAGCATTCAGTACCATTACTATATCAAGGAGGTGGAGAATATGAAGTGCATCTTTGCAGTTTCTAAAATAGTAGGCACAGCAATATCCATTATTACTGGTGCTATTCATATAATTTATGCTACTATAAACATACAACTATTTTCCAGTACTGAATATAAAAGATTACACTCATTTACATATGAGGATTTTGTCAGATTTGGTATAGTAGATATTAATTGATCAGAAGATACTTAGAAATTCTAATTGGGAACATGTTATATATATTGTATTGACACTAGTTTTAGATTTTGCTTTGATGTTATGTGATTTTTTTTGTCAATAGTCTAAATAATATTAGTTTCATCACATATAAGTACTGTTTGTTCTCAGAGCTATGCATGGTTTGGCATATAGAAAGTAAGAATCTATTGTGATATTTAATAAATATATTGCTGCACAGGTGCTAGCATGATTGAATACTTACCTGATATGGTTCTGGTAGAGTTTTGATAACTTTTGTGTATACAACACTTGTTAAAAAGCAACAATCTTCACTTATGACATTTAATCAGTTGTTAGAGTGCATAGAAAGTAGGCTAGCCAAAATATCATTAATTTCACTTAACCAAATCTTTGTTGTTTTAATGATGGACATTGAACTAATGATGTTAACAACATCAGAGACCACCAGCAGACTACTGAACTAGAAGTTTAGTAAAAAGGTAGTTTACATTTTTTAGAAAGCAGCTAGAGAATACAATCTAGCAAAGTAGGCATGTTCACTACAAACAATTGAATGTTTTCTGTTTTAGAGGAGTTAGGAAGTCTACTGTTTGGACAGAAGCCAAGTTGAATCCATATTGTACTAACAAGGTTTTCCATATGATTAAAGGTATCTTGCTTTTTATGAAAATATCCTTGTCAACTAATAATTTTGTACTACTGACTATAAATGGTGTCTACTATTATATAGATATGAGATCTGATATTGATTGGAAAAGATATTACTTTAATTATCACACTATTGCTAATAAAATCATCACTTAGATTTTAACATGTAAACCAATCATTTCAGTTTTCAATTCTGTACTCTATAATAATCAGGAGTACTTCAATCCAGAGAGTCTGTTTATACAGAATATACACTGGTCCATTGATTTAATAATTGTGGCCTGTAATAGTAAAGATGTTATACCAGTTAGAGCAAAGCTTTTTGACATTGTTGCAATGTTTAGAGCACATTCCTCTGAACAGGCTTATGTAATGTTAAGCTATAGTATGTATTAATGTACATTGTATTGTTATAGTATAAATATTTTTGCCAAGCTTCCTTTTTGTTTATATTCACTTGTAATATACACTGAAGTGCCCTATAAAACTATGTAATATTAACCATTTTATAAATTTCAATGACTGTGTCATTTTCTTAATCTGATATAACTAAGTCTAGTTAAATAATATATAGGTTGGTTGCCTCAAGAAACATATATTATTACAGTAATAGCCTGTTTTCTTACAGTGACTATTCAGACACTATTTTTAAAGACAAAATACTACTTTCAAAAAGAAAAGAGAACCCTTATTTTACTGGTTGGGCTCTTTTTCCACTGGTGAACCTTAGTTTGTCTAAAATAGGACTTTTTATAGTTGATATATAAAACAGCTACTTGTATTCAAAGTATTAGTATTATTTACATTGGCTCAATAAAACAATACTTCCTACCATATAAACTATTGGTGGCATTCTATGAAGTGGGACTTCCAGTTTTTCATATTCATATTCAGTCATTGACTACCAGCAGCAAAGATCACAACATAATCCACAAAACTCTTACTTGCTATTATCTGCCTGGTTCTCACAATGCTATTTTCTTTAAGGAAACCATATTGCTTGCTGGCAAGCTAGTTTTTCTGAAGATGGGGTCAAGTATTTTCACCTCAACAAACATTGACTATGTTTTGCAGAACATGAGCATAAAGAACCTTGTTATTTGTGGCATTGTAATAATGTGTTGCATTGAAATAACCATCAGAGATACCACTGATCTGGATTATTAGGTTGTGATGCCAGAAGATGCTTATGTAACCATTATCAAAAGAAATACATTGGATATCAGTATGAGTTATTCATGATATTTATACTGAAGTCTATTCTATAGATCAGATAATATATTATATACAAGCAGCTGGAAATAGCAGTATTTAGATAGTTGATCTTGTATTTACATCAATTATGAAAGATTAATTCTAATGGAATTCCTCTATTTGATGATGTTATGTTATTACTGATAGTTTTTATAACTAAGGTTGACTGATGTATTGTATTGGTAACATACTTGATAAGTTGTCTTAAACTAGTTGAATAGTAATGGGTACATTAGAGTGTTGTGGCAACTACTAGACTGAATTGTCTAATGATCTCACTAATGAGTAAAGCTCAAAGTAGGCTATAATGTGGGAATTCACAAGAGAACTCGACAAGGAGTCTCTGCTAAATTAGAGTCCTATATATACAAAACATGCTTGGTCCATGCTACCAATACTTAAGCCTGCCCTTATGTCTATGCCTCTACCTCATGTCTGCCTTAAGGCCACTATGTGTATTCCATGTGCCCTAATGTCATCTTTCCAATCCTTCTACCACCTTCTAGGCTTATGACATCACATCATGTGATCAGTCATGTGACTTTGATGTCATGTGCCTCTTTGTTGTCCAAGAAAGAAAAGAAAAAGAAAACAAAATCCCTATAAAGTCAGAAAATAAAAGAAAAAGAAAATAGAAATTGTTCATGTCCAAAGCATCTCATAACATAGAGCCTAAATTGAAATGAATGTAATGATATCATGCTCTTGTGATGCACCATGTGAGTAGGCAAATGTTTGTGATGTAGGCTCACACTTTAGTAAAAGCAATAGTTTTTTCATAGTCTTTGGCCAATTTGTGGCATTACCCTAACTATGTAAATGTATACTTGACAACCTATTGGTGTGGTAGGACTTGAAAGCTACTGGCTTGATTAGGCCACTTGACAATTTCCAGTGTAAATTTCCTGATCTTTTCTAAGCTATATTTGAGTTTTGGTCCAGTATATCTGCTATTGGCAAAGATATGCCACAACTATGGCTAATATTTGAGAATAATCTCCATAACATTAGATGTGCTGTCTCTGTCCTAAATATCTGCAGAATAGATTACCAAGCTTACTATCAAACTAAGTGTATTGACAATAATGTAGTGCTTACACCCATTGACTTTTTTACCCATATTAAAGCTTTATATTTTGCTGCTCTCCATTGTTTTAACAACCTGGCTATCAATGACATCAGCTGTCAGGCTAGGCTTCTTGTTGACCTGCTCTTGTGCAATCATAACAAGCATGTTATTAATCATGTATAACATACCATCATCTTGCCAATGATAGAAGTATTTCTATACTATAGGAAAAAGTAGAGAATCTGTTGGTAAAAGCTGCTATGTGCCACCAAATAAAGTTATATAAAGAAGAGTGTTCACAACTTTATGCAAGTCTGTTTTATAGGGATGGCTAAGATGTTTGGGAGATGACATCAGTGGTTTAAGATTTGACTATTTCCCATCTATTAAATTGCTTGTATAATATAAGTTGTGTTATTTATATTACTAGCAAGTAGTTTTAGTCTAGGCCATTATAATTTCTATTGAATTTAAGCAATCTAATTGAATTATAATCTACTAAAATCACTCAACTTATTTTGGAATAGACACTTACATTATAATCTTAGACAGTTTTCCATTTTCCAAATTGCTGATATATAATAATAAAATTAGGATGTTATTCAATACAAAACACTTCAGAAATACATAAACTATATAATTTTCTAGAGCCTCTTGGGCAGTGCTTTGTTTGTATCTCAGGCAAATATTTATATAGCTTCAGGCTATATTTCTTCTTCAAGTAAATAAAGTAATAAATTGTTTTTATACACAGATGTATTGTGCTTAGACTGTGGCTATTCAATTGTTTACAAATCTGTTTTGGTAACTAACTTGCCTTCCAATTGCTCAATGATAAGCTTATGTAACCACATTCTGTACTCTTTGCTAATGTTGTTGGCAACTACTATAGTTTAGAATCTTAGTGTTATAAAAGCTATTATGTTTAATCTCCTTGTAAATTATAACATAAGGATAACCCATCAGCCTTACAATATCTCCAAAAGGAACTTTGAGCTGTTTAAGCTTGAAGAGATGGTGGCATTCAGACAAAGTGATCTACAATTAGCAATTTGACATCCAATTTGCTCTATGGCTAATCTTATAAATTTATTGGCATGATGCACTTTAAAATAGAATGTATCTTTTGTCAACAAACTCAAATACTACACAAATTTCTTAGAACCTGAATTATAATACACATAACAATATCAGGCTCTTGCAATTCATTGTATGAGTAAGTGGATATTTGCAATGTAGACCTATATTTTAGAAGAAGCAATGGTTTTCTTGAAGTTGTTGGCTAGTCTGCAGCTGTGTTCCAACCATGCAAAGATCTGCTCAACCATCTATCAGTATAGCAGGAGTTCAAAACTCTTTGGCATGATTAGATTCTTTAACAATCTACTATTACAACTCAGAAACCTTAGTGTTGGTTTGGAAGAAGAACCTTGTATAGAGTTTACACAAGAGAACTCGATAAAGAGCTTTGTACAAGATAGTCTACCTTATATACCTTGGACTCATGGTCCGTGCTAGCTATTTCTACCCTACCCTAAACAGCCATGTGTATACCATAAGGCCAACATGTGTTTAACACATTGTATAACATCATCCTTCCAGAACCTTCTACGTCCTTCTTTGCGCTATGTGACTTGTGACCATGTCATCTGATGTGACCTGTCATGTGACAGCATGATCTTTGTCACTTAACCCTAACCCTAGTTCTAAAAATAGAAAATAGATCAACAGTGGAAAAGAAAATAAAAATGAAAAAAAGAAATAAAATTAAGTCCACCTTCAGTGATCTTGACATCTATAAAGTAAATATCCTTACTTTTTCAGCCTGTTTTTGAGCTTGAGTTCTGCATATTCACCATCATAAAAGATATGTCACATCTATGGCCAACATTTGAGAATATCTTTCAAGACATCTGGTGCACTCTCTTTGTCTTAATACCTGCTGAATGGATTACTAGACCAATTATCAAATTGAGTGTATCAATTACAATATAATACTTGTATCTGTTGACCTTTTTCCATGCACCAAAGCTCTACTTTCTATAGTTTGACTGACTAACTATTAATCATACATCATTAGTTCTGTAATTGACTATTTAGGATTTGTTAAATCACTTGTATAGTGCAAATTGTGTTATCCATATTATTGGTAAGTAGTTTCAGTTCAGACTATTATGATTTCCATTGTATATCAGAAATTCAATTAAATTCTAACCTCCTGAAATTGCTCAATTCTATTTGAAATAAGCTTTTAGAAACATTCAGAATAATTTTAGACCCCTCAAGGACCCAAATACTAACAAATTTCCAGTAAAGGCCAGAAATAGCTTTAAAGCCTTAAGCTTCTTTAAATGACACATTGCTTAATTTGTTACATAGGTTGCACTAACAATGTGTGTATTTAGCTATTTTTCCAGGCCACTTATTGTGCTTATTTATTGACAATATATATTTTTATTTTCTTTAACCAACTTGTATTGAGGTATATCTTCTTACTTATCTACCAGTTTTATAAGCTTGTCTTTTTTAACCATCAACATAATCATCTCTACATATTCTTATGCATATCTAGACTTAGCATGATCAATTTGACAGGAAAGCTGGCAAAACTTTAGATAATGAAGATTAGCTAACTACATATCAACTACTAGCTGTTGATTATTGCTACTAGAGAGCTAATATTTCCATAGGTATAGAAAGTAATGTCATACTGTTGGTTCCAAAACAACATGTGATTTTCTAGTGGTCAATACAAATTTCTCTTCTTCTCCATCATATATCATATTCACAATAGAGGTTTTTTCCCTAAGCTCCATAGTAATTTCCTCTAGTTTTTTATTTGATGGAATGGTACTTATTGCTGGTTGGTTGCAGAACATGTTATATTTGCAAATGTAAATGTTAGTGTAGACCATAGTTATGCAGCACTTGAGCATTAGTGAATAATTACCAATCTGGCTGGGAGCAGAAACATTGAAAATTGGAATTATATGCCTATAGACATCAAGACCTTAAATGCTTCTCTAGATAATCAAACAGGACTAGAATGTAACATAGAACTAGGCCTAATTAGAAGTATTTGTATTGTAAGATATTCTTATACATATCTTATTATAATTGCATGTGAACTCTTTGGTTGCTGGCTAACTGAATCTCTCTGCCAACCAGTATATTTTACAGTTAGTACAACTGCTATGTAATATATGAACAGCAGTATTGGTGCTTGTTGTATTTATTCTCAATCTACTTTTGTGTAATAAGCATTTTTATACTTCACAAAAAAACATCTTCTAAATCTCACAAGTTTAAATTATGGTGACATCTGTCATTTTATTTATTTCACTTCTACTCCCTTGATAATTGGTAGTAAAGTATTTACAAGCCTTTGACAGTTTACTAAAACTATTTAGTTGCAAACATAGTGAAAGATGGTTATTTGTATCACTGTGACATATTACCACCAAATAGTGATGTTCAAACATATCAGAGCCAAATGTTCCAAAGAAAACTTATTCATGGTTTATAAAATCAGCACATGAGAATCATATTGCTAATCTCATAAGTGCTGTGAGTAACATTGTTGTATATGATTGTTGTCAATTGATAAATTGCTGGTACTATACTGACATGTATAAGAAAACCTACATTTGGAAGAACATTAAACTCAATATCTTATATAAGAGGTATCTGTAAAGGTAAAACAATTGTCTCTTCCTATATAATCTTGCTAATCTAGCAAAAGCAATATATATAAGAGACAATAGAAATAGTGGCATGCAATGTTATAAATAAACCAGTTGTCAGATCTGTCCTTAAAAAACCTCTACCAATTATGCTCATGAAACTTGCTGCAGATCTTAGCATACTTATATACTTATTTGGTGACAACTCTAGCATATTCATAAATTCAACTGGACTACTAGTATGTCCTTTTTTATTGTTTCAACTGACAACTAAGAAAAAGTAGCAATGGTGTTTTGCTTTTTTTGGCACTAAAAATAATTGGAAAACACTGAAACAGTATTTAGAACCAGTTAAAGAGAATGTGATAGGTTACAGAGAGAATATTGCTTAAGATAACTTTTCATTGTTCATTCATATGGCTGTCTTTTAAATGCACAGCTGCAGTGGGTATTTTAAACCATGCCCTTTAAAGATATCTGAAAGGCTAGAAAAGACAGTTTTCAGGATCTTCCCAAGCACAATTTTTATTACTATAATATCCTCTTCTTGTTATGAGATATTCATTCTAATACATAGGTATTTTTCCATTTAATACTTTTAATGATGTGCTGGTCAAGCTATTTGTATCAAACAGTTCAGTGTTATGGGATGCTTTAGATATGAACAATTTTTATTTTCTTTTTCTTTTATTTTCTGACTTTATAGGAATTTTATTGTCTTTTTCTTTTTCTTTTCTTTTGGTCAATGAAGAGGCATGTGACACTGCAGTCACATGACATGTCACATGATGTGATGTCATAGGCCTAGAAGGTGGTGAAAGGATCTAGAAGATGATGTCAGGGCACATGTATACAACATGGCGACCTTAAGGTAAACATGAGGAAGGAGTATGAACATAAGGGTAGGGTTAATTATTAGTAGCACAGACCATGAGGACTTTGTATAAATAGGACTCTAATTAAAGAAGAGGCTCCTTGTCAAGTTCTCTTGTGAACTACCTACATTATATCCACTTTTGAGATTTACTCACTTGTGTAATCATTTGTTATTGTGATAAGTGGTTGCCACAATATTCAGTTATAGTGTTTGATATATGTATTTTGCTATGGCTTTTCTGGTTATATGTGGCCAATTGTAACTTCTTGTTTTTAACCAATTTTATGAGCTTGCCACTAACATATTTGGGAGCATTGTTTATTCTTATGGTAATTGGCTTTCCACACCATTTAATGATCTGATTCAGACAATGAATGATGCACTCAGTTGGTAGTAAGAAGTCAACTTCAATGCCAAGACTCTCTGGATTGAAGTTATTCAAAACATTCAGCAGCTACAACTGCTTACTATCCTCAAGATAGTCTGCTATAAACCCATTGACTAGACTATATTAGAATAGTCAAGTACTGACAGTACATTTGATTTTTCCCACTAATATCACAAACTGGAACTGAACCTCAGGATCAGGCTATGTATGCATTTGATATGGTAAAAATGCTTATGGTTCTAGCAATATCTCTGCAGATTACACAAGTAAAGAAAGCAAAGCCTAAGCCTCAGATCTTCTTTGCTGCATCAGTTTGATTAGCAAATTTGCAATCTGTTTATCCTTTTTGCTCAGTTTGTAGCTATAACAGTAACCTGATCAGTATGGTATGCCAGTCACAGATGTTAGATATATATTTCTGGTAAAAAGTCTGCTTAAGAAACATCTAATTTGATATCTGGCATGATGGTAATGCAGGTAGGCTAAATTTGGTTGGAGGTAACAGAAAGTCTATTACTAAGAGCACAGATTGCCAAGGTAGCTCACTGGTATTCAGCATAATAACAGCTATAAATACTCTTCCATTACTGAAGCCTCCAATTAGGGTTGAAAAAGATATCAAATATTACTCAAAAGAATTGCTGATACAGTTATACTATGTCAAACAAAAAATCATGTTTAGATGCTTAGGAAAATATTACTTCATGTTATTAATCAATAGCAGCTTAGCAATTTAATTAGTTAAAACTGAAGACTTGTAATGTTTGGAAGAGGGAAAATGCTAAGAGAAATCCACATTATTACATTCTTTTAGATAGAACTGTGGTTTCATTTCTATAGTGATTCTTTGCTTTGGATCTTATTATATTTTCTCTGCTAGTTCAAACTTGGCACTCTCAGGTGACAGTGCCTTCTGAATTTGTAGTTGTAATTGACAGATGGGCTTGCAAATACAGTTGTTCTATCAATACTAGATCCACTTGGGTCTGAATTTTCATTTGGTAATATTTATGAGTTATTCATAAAGAATACATTATCTTATCAATACAGAATGTGCTGCCAGTCACACTGGGCAGTCAACAGTCAATAACTATTACATTGAACTATAGACAATTATATTTATGCTGCAGATTCAGCTTTCTGTTTGTCTGAAAGCCAATTTCACTAGTTTTTTCCAAGAAACCTACATCTTTCCAGATGTGCCTCTAGATCCATTCCATCTCTCTTTAGGAATGGATGAAAAACAATTTATTGACTTCCATTTTATGAACAACATGCTTGCATACTAGTTCAACAATTGGCTGTATTTGCAAATTGTCACCCACCAGTTCTTATATGTTCTGGGCCAAATGTTGCCTAAGAATAGCATATTGACATTGAAATCATTAGTCAATCATGGGTTTTGCAACTATGAATTTGATATCATAGCCATATACAATGGCTATATTGTTGATCATAATTTCTTACTTTTCTGCAATGTTGGAATTGATGGAAAACATCATGACCTTTCTGATGTAGATATCATAGAAAACCACTACTTGATCAAACAATTCACAAAAAATACATTCACAGCTAATTACAAGCTTAGACTTTGTACAAGTTGGTTAAAAATATCTGACTAGCTTGGTTAATATGAATGTGCTCTTATATGGTCTTCTTGCAATGTACTCTAGCATTGATCAAAACTAAGTTGCTGATATTGAAACTAAGTACATCAAGTACACAGTCTTTACTGAATAAGCCATAGTTAAACTCATAAGATGGATGAAGATATTGCTGAGATTAATAAAGCTTAAAATTGGCACAGAAACAAGAGTATATGATGTATCATTGCTTTAAGGCAGCAAGACTTATGAGTATTTCACATATAATTTACATAGTGGCAAGCTTATAATATGGCCATCCTCATACAGTCTAAGAATGATCAAAGAACTCTATGTTACACTAGACAGGCCTAAAAAAACCATTCAACCTAACTTTATAATTACAAATATACCAAAACAGATGCATTTTGATTGCTATAGTATAAAATTGGCACAATCTAATAGTTTTCAACATTTGTGATTTGATGCTAGTCTAAAGAATGGATAAAATAATTTGGTAGTTATTTATCACTACAGATCTTATATAACACTTGTTATAATTTGCAAATTGAATAAACAAAGACAGTTTACAGTGCTGACTTCACCTTTTTCTGGTGCAATCTTTATCTTTATCTCACTGAAATGAAGATGCGTGTAATATTTCAATTCCATTAGATAGTGGACTTGGCATTTGTTATATAAACATTATTAGATATCCTCATGTTTATGCTAATATAATGTAACATTTAAGCTCTCAATTAATCTTTTAACTATATTTTTCTTTTCATCCTTTCTTTTCATACATCCATTCATTCACTGATCTATAGCTTTTGAAAAATATCATGAAACAAAACTGTATGATTAATCTTGTCATGATAAAAACTGCTCTTATTTGAGTGGATTGCTGTCTAATAATACTTGATGTAGAATACCAGCATTGTTGTGGCAACCACTAGACACAAAGTCCAACAATTACACAACGAGCAAATCTCTTAAAGTGGATATCTAGTGGGGATTTCACAAGAGAACTCGACAAGGAGTCTCTGCTAAATTAGAGTCCTATATATACAAAACATGCTTGGTCTGTGCTACCAATATTTAACCCTACCCTAATGTCCATGCTTCATCCTCATTCCTGCCTCATGTTCTACTTAAGGCTACCATGTGTATTCCATGTGCCCTGACATCACCTTCTAGACCCTTCTATTATGTTCTAGGCTTGTGACGTCACACTATGTGACATGTAATGTGACTGCGATGTCACGTGCCTCTTCCTCGTCACTAAAAGGAAAAGAAATTCAAAAGAAAAGAAATATAAAATCAAGAAAAATAGATAAAAAGAAAGAAAAATATTAGTGTCAAAGCATTCTATAACAAGCATATTATGGCAAATGTGAATCTTTAGTCTAAATATTATGCTTAGTACCATAATATTTCCTAACAGACCTGTTGTATTGTCACCTATGACTTGAAGGACTATTTCTAGACATATATTCCTTAACATTGCAAAGTAAGCAAATAGAGCCTGTTGAGCTGACTTCATTACAACATTGATGCCATTTAACCTCAGTATATTCTCCTTTTTTCAAATCATGTTCAGAAAACTTTGAAATATTAGGTTGCTGATATTGTTGGTACTATTAAGCATGATAACAATGTGATCACTCAGTTTTTAAATTGTTGAATGATCTTTCCAGGAGTTTCTATCTATGATGTTGTTATAGATATATGAATCATCTATTAACCAAAATGTCTGTCAATGAATTATCAGAATAAGCAAACTTAAGCCTTCAAAACTCATGCAATGCCAACAGGTTAAGATTAGCTTTATATCCTGAACAGTAAAGTCCAACAGAAAATTGTCAATCATAGTTTCCAGAAACCAAGAGAAAGCTGAAACATCATAATACTATAGGCTTTCCTGAGGAATATAATGTGCCTATAGGATGTTGAATATTGTAAACATGTTGGTGAGTACAATGGTTAAGAAGATATAGCATCAGATTGGGTTGCTTCAGGCCCAGCAAAGTCAAAATAAGTAAGTAAATTTTGTTTTTAAGTACTAAATAGTATTCAAGGTTCTAGTAATCACAGTGATTGTTATTATCTGTTTTTTACAGCTGTTGTCCTATCACTATCCAATATTGCTTAATGCTATAACAGTTCAAAAAAAGCTTACTCTACCCCTTACTGTCACCAATTGGGACACTTATTTGTATTCTTGCCTAAACTATGCAAGTTTAGATACTACAATCAAAGAGAACATATTACTGCTCATATTTTTCACTTGTTATACATATAATAGTGACTACTTTAATACCTACTTGCCCCTCTATGTATTGTAGCACTCAATGTGTATTAGTCAAATACTTCTTCATGTGAATTTATTTTTTCTGTTGATATTATTTGATATCTTTTGTAAATTTATTTCCTAAATTGAGATGTACTATTCATTAATTATTATAATGTCCAGGAAATTGCACATCTATTTGTAAATATCTTATGTAAATAATAAGAATATCTATGTGAAAATCAACACTTTCCTACAATTGTCATGACATTTAGATTAGCAATTGAACTGATTTGGGCTGACAGTGAGATGGATGCTCATTATACTTTGTAGTAGAGCATTAAACAGAAGATTTCACTGCTATTGCAAATAGCAGGCTATCAACTATTAACTGACTGGCCCTGACCAAACCTTATACCTGTGTCATTTCTAAAAACAAATAGAGAGTTATAATAATGCAACTTTGTTCTCTGACAACTGTTTCTGTATCAATCAAGCAAACTATCAAATATTAAAGCACAACAAAATTTAGAAATAATAATAGTTTCTCAATCTTATTGCAAGATCTCTTCTACTTATTATCGAGCCACTAAATCTTGGCTATTTCTGCACCACTTTTGTCAAGTAATTAGAACTGAAAGTTCTGCTTTTACTCTCATATAGAATTCAACTTGTATTGACAGTAGATTTTACTATTCTAATATCTAATGGAATTTGCTATCAAAAGCAGATTGTATCTGTTTGCTACTATGTAGTCTATTCCACAAATAACCAAAGACAACAGGCTATATATAAAATCACAAGATGATATCAGAAGTCAAAGACAATTATCTTTTAGCACTTGATGGCCATATTATATAGGTTTGGCTAAATTCTTAGTGACTTGTTTTTCACAACTTATTATTTTGTCCAACTTTATTGCCTTTTCAGCTTGGAAATGACCATGTGATTCTGATAAAACTATAAGAACATGTATGTTGAAATAAGTATTATTACTCCTGCTGATTTGCACAGATCTTGTTATAATCAATGCCTCTTGGATGCAACATGGACTTGGACAAAGGGTAATGACAATATGATTGGCTGTACTACAAGTATCTCAGCCAGTACCTTATATAGTAGGGGCAATATTCTTGCTTTAGCCTCATGGACTATAACTCATTTGCCTCATGTACAATGGACAATTTCCTCATGGAATACCAGTATATATAACATAGATACTGTTCTGTAGTCTTTATGTTTTACCACTTATAACATCCCTTATCTTCTTTTCAAGTCTTTGCCTAAGTGTAACCTAAGCTCTAGCTTAAGGTCATAACAGATCTGAATATATGTTGACATCAATTAATACCATGAAATGTAGCTTGAATTGAGGAAGATGCTTTCAATCGTGAGTAAAATTGTTATACCAAAACAATTATACCAATTGCAATATTACTGTGAGATATTCTTAGCCTTTTACAATTCAAATGTGTACTTTTCAGTAAACCTAGTTACTATTTCATACTCAACTTAGAGTATTTTAAAGGGGCCTATATTGAACTAGTAATGTACAATAACATATATTATTATATTATTAGAAGCTCTATGGTCTTGTTAGACAGCAGCATACTCTCTAACAAAGTCAGAACAATTCTATCTGAGAAAATGATCAGCCTTATAGATTACTCATAGGAATGGGTTTATTACAAACATACCACTGCAAATAATGATTATATAGCAGTTAGATACATAAGTTGTCTATATTGTAAAAAGATCTTTGTTGTATAATGTCTGCTTGAAGCTTTTTGACCAAACACATTATAAAAGATTGTGAACTAGAAAGCCTAAGTATTTACCAGAACCACAGTCAACAAAACTTCATATAGTATCATGGCAGCTCATTTAAGGTATTCACTTCTTTGTACAAAGAGCATGATAAAGCCTACACTTGCTCATGCACTGGACTATACTGTTTATTTACCTATATGTGTTGATATTTTACTCTTTAAATGGAATATGATTTCAATTATATCACAAGTATGTAAATATATAGAGTGATATTTCATACTTTTGATACTTATCAACTTTATATTATTCCTAATCCTTGAATTCAGAAAGATGCTTGTATCTATTTTTCATTATTATGAACATATCAATTTTTTCTAGCTTAACTAATAGCAGCAGGTAAATTGCTATGGTAACAGCTAAAATCATTCCAGATTCTAATGTCATTGTTATTGTACTGTTGAGCTATACCAACTTTTGAAGCATAAGTCCATTTAGGTATCCTAATTGAGCAGATAGGTCATATTCTCTACTTACTAGAAGTTCACAATCTTGCCAATAAACATCATTAAAATGTCTATTCAGTATAATCCCTGACATGATACCACAGTGAATTTCACTCATTTGTACAAGAAGCTGCTGTTCTAATGAGTATACTTGTCCAACTGTGATATTACACTGAAAAATAGCATGATAATTACAGAAAGTAGCTATAACAAGGATTGAAACAATTTTGTCTTTTGGTTTATGATCTATTATCAACTCAACATGCTCTAATGTCCAACTGCTGGAAACCACCCTACAGTAAAATGTATTGTCCATGCCATCACCTTCCTATGAATCAACACTTATAATCTTTCCAGTTAAAAGCTCTTTTATTCAGGTTGTATATATTGCATTCTTTGCCATCAATATGGCAGTCTGTTCAGAGCCTCCACTCTTTACAATCTCTATCACAGCTTCCATTTTAACACTGATAAGACCAGCTGCTTTCTGGAAATTTTCAATCTCTACATGGTCTTTTACACTATAGCATTTCCTTAGGATTCTGTCAATATCTGTCAACTTTGCCAATGGAAATAGACCCTGAAGTATGCTAAAGCTATTATGGCCTATGTCATGTTTGACTTCAATTATTATCTTACTATACACTGGCATTTTAGCTAAAATAGCAGCTATTACACCTTCCCAGTTTTCTGCCAAATAGGGTTTATTATCCTAATTGTCATAGCAGTGAATTGTTCACTTGCTAACAATTGGGCTGGCAATTGAAACAAGGGAAGTGTGAACAAATAAACAAGGTTCTGCTCTTCTGATGTTTAGTAACACAATAACAATGTGTGAGTCATTGTTGATGTTAAAACCATTTGATACATAGCAAATGTTTTGCCTGTTGAAGCAAAACATCATGTCAACACCACTTTTGTGCAATGCAGCCCTCAACTGATCAGTATAATATCTAATTACACTCATTATTTTATTTGCACAGAAACTTGAAAGTGACAATGCAATTTATATGTTGTGTTGTGACTTAAGAGCAGTATAGTGTTGCAGCCACATGTCAATAGTATTATTTGATATCTAAAATTATGCTTTTTCACAGTGACATAAGCTGTTGTTCACTAATGAGACAAGAACTCATGATGGTGATGCCTTAAACTCTGTTTTCTCTCTAGGAAACTATTTAGCAAATAGAAGATTGAATACATTGGTTGTCTGATTTTTTTTGAGGAACTTTGATGTTGTAACAAGACATAGCAAGCCATACTTAGTAATCTTGATGGCAATGCATAATTATACTTACTGGGCTGAAAGTATGATTATTTCTATCTTTTTAGAATTTTAAACTATACAATGCTATTTGCTTCCTGGACAATTCTGCTCTTGAGAACTCTGTAACTACTCATTGACTCATACATACATAATATTAAATAACAGAAAATTTAAGGCAGAGTAGTAACAGCTCAGTACTACTATTCCTTTCACACTTGGACTGCTCTTTTCAGCCACTTTTATAAGAGTATTTGATTAGGTTAGTCTACAAACCTATGACAACTAATATGGTCCCAATTGTTGATGACTAACCTGTCAATCAAGCATCAGGCCCCTTGTAATGCTAGTTTGCATTAAATTACAGCAGAGAGTGATGGCTATGATTAGATAAAATATGATAGGATCATGAGAATTTTATCTATTTTCATAGGCAGTCTGTGACATTCAAAGAAACAAAACTATAGGAAGATTGTAAAGATTCATGGTTAGCAAGCATAAAAGTCCAAACTACAGTGGGAATAGATCTATGAACTTGCTTCACATTCTGGAAACACTAAGTTGCCAAGAAGATGAACTATGAAATCAACCATAATATCCCAGTTTTGAACAACTGTTTTGGACAAGAATAGACAGAGTATTTCATCAATCACTACTGAGAGGTGAAAGTACACAATCTTAAAAGAATGAAACTAAAATCTGGGTTAGCTGAGGCTTGCATTTTATCTTAATAGCTCTACTGAATTTATTGTAATATATTTTTTGTTCTATGTTCACAGCTACCTTATCCTGCTACAACAATCACCAGAAATTGTGACAAATCTACCAGTTGCTCTATCCCATCTCTGTTCACTCAAGAATAGTGCAGCTCAAATATACTCTGTGCTATTGATCCTCTTGGCAATGTATGCTACAAAGGAGATCTTATTTCTGGTAGAAAAATTCAGTGAATTCAAATTTCTCAATAAAACAAACTTGCAAATGTTTGTCGAGATTGTCATGTATGGTTCACACTGGAGATGAAAGTCTACAAGATGGACTCAGAGATATGTGGACTTGTGGAACAACCTTGGCTTCAGCTTATATGCTGTACCATCTGTCTACTGCATAGTTATGATTTCAGAGAATAGGAAGAAGTCTGAGATGGAAATGAGTACTAATTTGGTGTGTTGCTGTTGAACACTGGAGATTGAGTTCAATAAGAATTTATCTTTGTCGATTATCAGACTAGCAAATTACAGTGTAACTACTAGTCTTATATATGAGTTTCTACTATAGGAGATACTTGGAGTTTCAGTAGTATAGCTCCTATTATCCCAAGCAAAGGTTTCAATGTTGAGACACTGACAGGAGTAACTCTGTTATGAAAGACCAAGTCAAATAGAAGTATCTCCACCATAGAAGACAGAATACCTAGATAGTTGCAGCACTGCTGTAAGGCATATTGCAAGAAAGGTGGCCACTGTGGAAGGTGAACTTGTACAATTGGGAGATGATATCACTGCAGGGATGTAATTTTCAGACAGGTGGACTTGTATATGACAGAGATATAGAGTAGATGGTTGCAAACTCTGAAGGAATATACAAAGGGTATAGTACTATAGAAAGAAGTTTGGATAGCAAGTACAGGTATAATAATTCTATATTCATATGACTACAGCCTTGTCTTGTCATTATTTGTATAAATCAAGTATATAGTTCAAGTTATGAATAGATAACCTTGCAAAGCAAAGTCAAATATACTATGGTAGATTTAAAGTTTCATATTGTAAAACTAAATTGTGGCTAGTATTTGAACCAGATTGTTAGCTGTCTCAAAGAACCCAGATCATACCTAGCAACAGTTCTGGATGAGATTTGGTCATACCATCATAGTAGTGCATGTCTGGAAATTGTAGCAAAAGCCTCCTTTCACTTGGTGGATAGGCCACAGCCTATGAATACTCTCTATAGAGCTATCTTTGTTCTCATTGACCAGAAGAATATTGTTTATAGGAGTTGTATAGGTCTCTCAATAAAGGTCTGAATTGGTAGCAGAACCACATGATCTTTCATATTTGAGGCTGAGATATATTACCAGCAAAGAAATGCATGTCTATACTGCTAGGCCTAATAGAGGAGTTCCAGAGCTAGCTAGTTTCTTCCTATCTGCAACTCAAAACTCTTCAAGCAACAATACTAACTACTTGAACCAGGCCTTGAGTACAGTATAGCAATTAATGAAATACTGCCAAATTTTCCTGAATCAACTATAGCCAAACAAAAGAAGCTTAAATGAGGTTATAACAATGCCTAGCCATAATTCATCTTTGTTCTTCAAGATTCCCCTTTAGTTATTACCCTAGACAGTCTATGGAATTTTGGATACATACTCAGATGCTATCAGTTCAGTTCTTATCGATCTCTTCTATCTTGGAGATTGGACATTTCTGACAACTTTCACAATAGTCAAAATTTAAGTGTAATACTCCAAATTGGCACCTACTGTCTGAGTTGGCTGTTTAAGCAATTTCAATTTCATTGCATAGATAATTAACTCAACCTTCATCCTAGTCCTTATAAATCAAGTGTGTATTAAAAGAAGGAGATGATTTCCCAATAGCCAATCACTGGCTTGAAATGGCTGACACTGTTGCTACTGGGTATACTAATTTCTAAATATTACTTTCTTTCTGTATTCCTAATGCAAATATGTGCTGAAGTTGTCAGAAAATCAACATTGCCATGATATGAAAAGGGCAATCATGACAATTTGCTCAAAAAGGCCTCACAGTCTTACATTGATTTCATTTAATGCATAAGTGCTGAAATCATATTCTATTAGGTATATGCTTCTTTTGTAGAGGGCATTTCTTATGCACTCCATATCATCTCAGCTTTGCTCTTCTCCAAGGATGAGAATATAAAGACTGTGCATTGCTCTGTTGCTAAATGGTAAAAAAAGCTGAAAGAATCATGTTGTGTCAATGTATTCCATGCAACTACACTTCAGTTGCTAGTACACAACACATACTGCGAAATCAACTGCAATCAACATCTCATCATGTGCTATCAAGTAAATAACTTTACTATCTCTGTAGTAGATAGTGGCTTCAATTGTCAGTACTATGCCCTATACTATTATAGACTGCAATTCATATAGTAGTGCTTTAAGTGAAATCAGGTGGTACAATAGGTTCTGATTGCCCATTCCAACACTACACAATCCAGCAAAGAAGGTACTCACAAGTATAAAGGTTGTAATGAGTACAGTGAAGGGATACCCCATAAAACAAGTTAGATATATAGGAGATACTCAGAGTTTTAGTGGTAAGACACTAATAGTAAGATAGAAGAACTCTGCCTTGAAAGACTGAGTTTGATAGGAGTATTTCTGTTATGGAAGACTGGATATCTGGATTGTTGCATCACTGCCACAGAAATATATTGCAAGCAGGATGGCCATTATGAAAGACAGGCTTGTCTTATAGATATTGTAATAGCAGTA
This sequence comes from Leucocoprinus gongylophorus, assembly GCA_022457215.2. Taxonomy (NCBI): domain Eukaryota; kingdom Fungi; phylum Basidiomycota; class Agaricomycetes; order Agaricales; family Agaricaceae; genus Leucocoprinus; species Leucocoprinus gongylophorus. The sequence continues at coordinate 52,007 of JAJOHK020000024.1, forward strand.
GTACTGCCATAGGAACATATCTTTTAAATAGGTGGACTTAACATATAATATATAGTCTCTATTCTCTAAATATTATCTTAGATAGAGAACTTAGTATATAAGTCAGATAGTTATATTGTAAATCCCTATTTTGAAAGTCAACTAAAACCAGCACTCTCTCTTAGTGTTGGTAATGACACACTTCACCACTCTTTGGGTGGATTAACTCTTTCTAATTCCTCTAAGTACATCTTTTGAAATATATGATCAGTGTAATAAGTAGAGGCTGTCATATATTAATCCAACTACATCTAAATAATACCAATCTTATCCACACTTACTTATCCTTTTTCAGAATAGATTGTGCTCTATTTCAATTACCTATCAATCTATAGACAAGAGTCTTTCTATTTCACAACAAATCCCATAGAAGTCTAATTGACAACTCCTATAGTACCTAACAAATCTAAAATATGTATAGTATCTTATTAAAATACCTCTTCCTATATTTAAGAACTATGGCTACCATGTACAGTTCCTTAATCTGATAATTAACTTAAATTAAGTATTACACTCATCCTCAGTTCACATCTGAACATCTCTTTCTAAATTACAACCATGTGACAAAGTTAAGCTAGGCACAACATCTTCCAGTTGAAGCTAAGATTATTATTTATGTAGCATCCTACTTCTAACTTGTTTTCATGCTCATCTCCTATAAGTTCTTCAACAAGTGTAAATCACCTCTAACAGAGGTACAGTACATAAGCTGAAGCCAAAGGTTATTTGTTATCTGTGTTCTATATATAACAGATAAGTATAACCTTTATCTGCCTTCTAAAAGCTTGCTACAGACTTCAGTTGCTAAGGTGTGAACTATATCTAACAAAATACCATACTTGTCCTCTTCTTGAACCTGAACTCTTGCTCTTCCTTGTCTTTGTAAATCATGACCATATAATGAATAAGCTAGGTGCAACACATAAGTTAAAGCCAAGGTTATTATCTGCACCACATACATCATTCTGAATCACTTGGCTCATCTTCTGGATAAGTATTCCCAACTGATCTGTCTTCCATGTGATATCTGTAGATTCACCCAACAAGTCTTTAACAAAGGTGGAGTGCTCATGGAGAAGAAGCAAGCACTATGAAATATGCTACTTGGAATTTGAACTATGACAATATTTATAAACAGAACAATAATGAAGTAGACAAATGATATTATAGAGTAATGTTACTTCAACATATTCTAGAGTCTGTTCTCTTAAATCATCTTAAACATTCCAATTTCTAATACCAGAAGCTCATTTTATATAGATAAACAAATTTACAAAGTGAATTTAATCAATTTGAAAATCTATTCTATCTCTTGCAAATAGAGATTTGATTTAAGCCTAACAGTGTCCTATCCACTTTCTTATTTGTATGAGGTTTTACCCTCTCAAAATGAAATAATAGATTATTCATAGTTCTTCAGAAACAAGACCAGCCTCTTCTACAAGTGAATAAAACATGGAATTCTTGTTCTTGAGGAGATTCCCCGGAGAATCAAACTCAGCAACCTGAAGCATGGTTTAAGTACTAAAATTCCAATCAGATCATCTTAAGTACCTTTCCAGCATCCATAACCAAAACTTTATCAGATGCCATAATGGTGTTGAGGCGGTGCCTATGCTGACTTAGTTTTCCTCGAGCATAACTTGTATTCCCAGACTCACGCTATGGTTAATATCGTGACATGAGTGAATGCTGGTCCACGAATAATTTCTTGAATTGCATGATCAGTATCAAGGTCGACAGCAGAGGTCGCTATATATATACAAAATTAAGCAAATTCGTTGACTAAAGCGTTTGCTTACCTTCATCGAGGACAAGAATGCGAGTCTGTAAAAGAAAGCAATTTAACCCAACAAAAATATCTATTACCTGTCGTACCTACCTTCCGCAAAAGTGCGCGAGCAAAACACAACAACTGTCGCTGACCTGCCGACAATGAAGACCCTCCTTCCCGAACAGTAGAGTCGAGCTGCTCAGCTAAAGCTTCGACGAATTCTTTCAGATGAGCCTGGATCAAGGTAAATACAAATACCAGGGTGAAAAACATGCAAACCTGTTCAAGCGCCACCCAGATCTCATGATCTGTGTATGCATGGAGAGGATCAATGTTGTCACGGAGGGTGCCCTCAAAGAGATCTGGTGTCTGAGGCACAATAGAAATCGACGAGCGAACTAGGACAGTATCACCTGGAGGCGACCAATTCGAAGGTACAGGCAGAACTTACGGTCATGGAGGCCAAGTTGTGTTATGTCAACGGAATCAATCAAAATTGTTCCATTAACTGGTTCAATGATGCGGAATAGTGCCAGTAGGAGCTATGATGTATCATGAGATCAAAAAAGCAATCAAAACGCTATATGACTTACCGATGATTTACCAGCGCCTGTCCGACCGCAGACCCCGATTTTTTCACTTGGTTTCTGCCACGCGGTCAAATAGCGTTTTCATTAACTGAAAAGGACTTAACACACGATTTCAATATTGACATTCTTGAGTATCAAGTCCAATCCAGGACGATATCGAGTAGAGTAATCGCTATCAAAATGCGGAATATGCACCAGTCATTATAAATCATAGGAAACCTACCGGAATTCTACCGCCCCTCCCAACGGCCAATTTAACAGAGGCTTTCCATCAGGTAGCTCATGAGGCGCTTCCGGCTCAGTCGATGTTTGATGTAAAATGCGTTCTACGCTGACGATGTTTTGTTCTACTTCGCTTGCAGACCGAACGAGCCAATTCTAGCGAAAAGCAAGGATCATGCAACTCCACCATAGGGAAAGGAAAGGGACGAACCAGAGACGATGTAGTGTTCAAGGCATAAGACAAAACAAGGCCAACGAGACCAGCATCCACACCGGTCGTTATAAGAGCAGCCATTGCCAAAATGGTCACTGTGAGAATGATCAAAGCTCCAACGAACTCGAGGCGCACTGCAAGCCATCGGTTGACTGAGATACTAGGCAGGTAACAAATTTGATTCCTGTCGATTCTATACTGGTTGTTCTGAGTGAAAATCACTTGTTGGCGGAATGCATGGATGGTTGAGAGCCCGGCCAATGACTCGGAAAACCATGCAAATATGGGAGATCGAGATACTGCATCAAGACGTTTGAGTTCTCGGGAAGTCGCAAGATAATATCTAATATGAGTCAGAATGAACTGATACAACGATGAGAAAGGATTCACTTCATCACCCTCAGATAGAACCATCCGAGAGGAACAACGGCGATCAAGAAGGGGGGGAAACTGGTACCAATGACAACTAAGATGAAGAGGCACACAGCCATCGTACGACAGAAGCCTTGAATGACTCGAGCAAGTACTTGATCTAGAACGTAAACATCCCGAGAAAAAAGGTTCAGAATACTACACGACAAATTAGTATCGAATTCATAGTATCAATAATCTCTGTACTCACCGTCCAGTCGGCGTTAATTCAAAGAACGACAGCGGCGCTTTCATCAGAGAGTCAAGCATCTGAAACAATCAGCAGGAGAATAATCTTCGACAAGAACTTACTGTATCATGAAGTCGCCTCGCACTTCGCAGAGCACAAAACACCCACATCAAAATTGACGATACCCCTCCCAACAAACAGGAAGAAAGGGAGAATAAACCATAGATAAGCAGATATATCAACATTCCATCATTGTTTCCTTGCTCTCTATTGTGCTCTCCCCAATATCGTAGGGTAAATGTCGCGAGGACCGAAGTAGCTTGCTGGGCAATAGTTGTCAACAGGAAAAACGTGAAACCGGCGATAGAAGCTGCTTTAATGTACTCTCGATAAACAAAATTCTTGACTTTGCCTTGTTCTTGGTGCTCGACCGACAATCCTGCCCCGGTCGAACTCAGTTTTGATAAGGTGGGTGGAACAAGACGAGGCCTCGGGAAACTAGCTCGTTGGCGATACTTTTCCAAGGTATCATGAGTCGAGGACTTGTCTTCCGCTGCATCATAAGGCTCTCCCGTTCTAGGAGTAGCAGCACCACTGGTCGTCTGATAAGGGGTCGATGAACCAGATGAACTACTGGACTTCCCATGGTCACGTCTGATGAAAATGTCAGGCTGGCATACCACCGTTAGAACATAATCACGTGCATTAACTTTGAAATTTCGCTGTCGCTTTCAGCGATCAGCTGATGGTAAGAACCCGATTCAATGACAATCCCGTGGCGAAGGTAGACAAGATAATCGAATTGCCGCACGAAAGCAATGCTGTTAGTAACGAGGATACGAGCTTTTGTTGCCAGTAATCCTTGAGGACCAATGACATTGTCTAGAAAGCTGAGCATACGTCAACACAGCAACTTGAAAAGTGAACCTACCAAAAACATGGCGGGCGACATGACTGTCGACGGCGGCAAGGCAATCGTCAAGTAAGACTCTGTCCCATTCGTGTCAGTGCATGTTTCGTCAACAAAGTACAATAGTTAGGTGACGTACAAATCTGCTCGCGCGTACACAGCTCTGGCAAGAGACAATCGAGCACGTTGACCACCGCTCAACTTGATGAAATCATCAAGATAAAATGAGGTATTCGATGAATCAACAACGTACGGTGATACCTACGAACAAGGTATGCCTAAGACATAGAACGATAACCTGAAATACATGATGACACACCTTTTTCTCCAACTTCAGTGGAATCACCGTTCGGAAGTAAAGCTAGATCAGGACCAAGCGCACATGCTGGAAAATACGAGTTTGCTTTCTAATAAATATCCACAGGTAAAATAAACTTGCCTTCAATAACAAGCTTGTAGAATGTCTCATCATATTCATGTGAAAAGAGAACGTTCTCTCGCACGGATGCAGACATAATCCTGAGAAATCACACGTCAGAAGCACGTACCCCACACGAGATCACATACCAAGGATCTTGGGGGGCATATGCGACTGTCCCTCTCACTGTCACTGTCCCTTCCTTACGCGTCATGTCGCCAATGATGGCAGAAAGCAAGCTCGTCTACAAAGACAAAACTCAGAACAATGACACTTTACGCACCACTCAAATATACCTTGCCAGCTCCAACACGCCCAAGCACACCCAAAAGTTCACCTTTTTTGATTGAGACATTGATATTCTCAAGAGTCGGCTGCACAGCATTCTTGTTCCATGTAAAATTACCCTCCTTGATCGAGAGCACCTGAGAGATCCACAATCAAAAGTCAATTCTAAGTCTCAACATTAATATCCTACCTCATCACCTTCCTTCAGATCATCAGCTGCGAGCGTTTTGACAGCATCGAATTGAAGCTCGGCGGCGCTCAGGAACGAGTCGAGGCGCCTAACTGATACAATCGCTTCGATGATGTTCGACATCACCTGGGCAAACTACACTCATTGGAAGTAAACACGCGATTCAATGACACAGCGCCCAGGATACTTTACCATCGCCAAAGGGAATTGCAACAGCATGAAGAGAGAAATCGCAGGAAAGATAACATCAGAAGTCAAAGGTCGAGGAGAAACAACAGCTGCAGTAGCAAAAGAGGCAAACGCCACCAGTAACGGGATACCAGTCCAGAGAGCCATATTTCCGGCCTATGTGAAGTTGAGCATAAGAGTTCACCAAAAGACGGGTATGGATGAGTTACCGTTACAATACCGATTTTCTTGAGCATCTTCAGTTCCTGCTCGTTCCTCACCTCAAGGACCCTACGCAGGAAGCTATTTTCCCATCCATAAAGCTTTATGCTATAGACACTTGAGTCACCAACAACCAAGCCAAGATCTCGGCGAACCTTTTGATGTTATTGAGCAACTCACTCATCAAACGTGTACGTTTGTCTCTGTTTTTCATTTGTTGCTCTTGCATCCTCTTCAGGGCCCTCGCAATAGCTATAGTAGAACTCAGAATATCTAACAAAATTTAAAGGCCAAATCTTACATGTGTTCAACGGGACTGAAAAAATCATTATAGCCACTCCAACAAAAGCAGACCAGCCAAGAAGATTGTACAAAGACACGAAGGCGAGGATGATCTAATCACAAGCATAAGATAAGGCGACCAATTCAGGTCGAAAAAACACACCTGGAGAGGACCAGATAGAGCAATAAGGCCATATGTACACAGATCCTGCAGGCGCATGGCATCGACGGACATTAGATTGACAATGTCTCCCGTTGCTCGACTGCGTTCATCATTCGAGAGGACGAGTGCTTTTTTATAAATGACGGATACAAGTCCAGCACGTACGCGCATCCTACACAGAGTCAAAAATGTGGATCGAACCATACTCTTGTTACGCACCCAGTCTCGAAGCATCGTTGAAAGTACTAAGCAAGGGATCGGTAAAACACAATGAGAAAGCAACAGTATTTTACACGCCTGGTTCAAGCAAACTGTTTGTATTATAGAAGCGACAAACATAAGCACCGCGATGGCAAACCCCTGGAAGTCGGAGGGACGGTTATAATCAAACCGGGAACCCTGATAAGCCGATATGTAGACCAGCAAAACTCGGAGAAGTTGAGGCTGAAGAAAAGCTAAAAAATCCTGGACGATCTTGAGCCCTGCGGCCACAGCATATGGTCCACCATAAGCAACAAAGAGCGCTTTCCACAGAGTGCTAAACAAATGATGAGCAGGGTTTAGCGATGCTTGCTCGATTATCGCACTGTTTTTCCATTGCGTTCTCTAAATAATTTCCAAGATTCTCTGACTCATCTTCAGATAACAGGGCTGGGAGGTCCTGTTCCGAAACATATTGTCTTGCACCTTTTTTCATCAAAGGAGTCATCCAGCTAAAAGACTGAACAATACGTAAATTCACGAGAAGCAGAGCAGCATTGAAGATACCTACCCAGATACTAAATACGTTTGCAGTCAGGATAGGAGAATCTGCAAACGCCTTTTCTCCAAGTTGAGGGCCCAGTCCATATTCAGGACTGATGCACTCCAAGGCAAAGGAGAGAAGACCAAGCCCAATAATAATAACCTTGGTAATGACAATCTGCTGGAAGTGCCCCAGGCCGACGTCATGACGTGTTCGAATCCAGATTCCACCGATGGTGGTGAATAGAGGCCAAAACAGGAGGAGAGTTGCTGACGAAGAACGCTGGCGCGTATGATTCAAATAGGTGAGGCAAATGGCTGAAAGAAGGGCGACAGGTTCAAGAATGTAGGATGTGAGCACGGGGACGTCGACGTGTGTCAAGAAAATGTTGACTAGATTAGATGTGCTTGCGACAACCGCACCAAAGAGTAAGACCTACAATAAAGAGGTGAATTTAATGGCCTCAGGACAAACAAGATACTTACAATTTTCGTCACCAATATCCCGCGGCTCCAAGAACTTACATGGCGAGACTCGAGCGATGCAAGAGTCAGAGACCTGATAAGACTCACAGTGAGGAGTACCACCGAAAGGACAGAGAAGAGAATTCCCTCCTCGTAACAAGGGGTGGTATCGAATGGCCTCAGGCGAGAAACAGCTTCCCAACCCTCTAGATCACGACAGGACATGATGGTAAGAGTCAAGAGATACAGTAGTGCTGACTAACGAGATGATTCAAAGAGAGGAAAAGAATGAAAAATCAGGAAGTTATAAATATCTGAATCTGAATTTTTATGATCGGTGTATCTATCTGCTTCTCAGTCATCCAGAGGAGGAAGCTCATCGCCTGCAATCTTTTCTCCCAGTGCCAATTCTTCTAAAAGGCCGTATGCTCGGTCAAGGTCGTCGTTGACGATGACCACATCATGCGCGTTTGATTCCTTAGCAAATGCCATCTCCTCATGAGCTGTGGCGAGGCGCTTGTGCAGGGAAGACTCTGTTTCGGTACCGCGGCCCTGGAGACGAGCGAGCAGTGAGGTGAGGCTGGGCGGGGAGATGAAGAGGTACACAGGATAGAGTTCGGTTTGTTTTATTTGACGGACTCCCTGAAAACGAGAGCGTTAGAGAGGAGAAAGAAAAAAGTAAAGTCAGGGTATACCTGGGCCTCAATGTCAAGAATACAACGCTTACCCTGTTCCTGGATTCCGCGCACAGTTGCAAAGCTGGTGCCATAAAAATTGCCTGAGAACTCTGTGTGCTCGATGAAATAATTGTCAGCAAGGAGATCCTGGAAACAGTCCCGGGACACAAAATAGTAGTGTTGGCCGTTGACTTCGCCTGGCCGAGGAGTGCGGGTGGTATCTGAAGGAGCTTAGAAATAGGATCAGATACAGATTGGGTGATATAGCGCACGAGAAACGCTGAAGCCAAAGCGCTCGGGGTGTGTTTTGAAAAGACGAGCAAGGAGAGTGCTCTTTCCGACACCAGAAGGCCCAGAGACAACAAGCGGGCGGACAAAATCAGCCATGGCGGACGAACGCATATAAAAAGCATATCAATTGATACTGAATATTATATAATCAGGGAGTCTTGCCTGTTTCCATCTCGACTCTCTCTCTTACCTGCCTGTTGCTCTGTTTCTAGTCCCCCTTGACCTGGTGTCCCCGTCGCTGTCCAAAACAACCTCCTCTTCTAATTCTACGATTCCTCACGATCCCTTGCAATGGGTGCTGTCTGCTGTAGACCCCAGGTGTGCTGCCTCAAGTCCCGTTCTCAGCCAAACTCATGCCGTGTTGGGTTTTTCAGCCCATTGACTTTGATGGCGAAGTTACCCTCTTTCATTTCATCCTCCTTCGCTGTGTAGGCAAGGGTGCCTTTGGCAAAGTCCACTATCTCCATTCCTTCCCTGTGAGCATCCTCTGACCTTGCCTCAGGTTCGTGTTGTCCAGCACAAACAAACCCGTCAGCTCTACGCCCTCAAATACATCAACAAGACGAAATGCGTCAAGATGAAGGCCGTCCCAAACATCATTCAAGAACGTCGACTTCTTGAAGAGGTTCGTATTCCTTGGCCTTTCTCGCAGCCTCCTAACTTGCTTTAGATCGACCATCCTTTCGTTGTCAACCTTCGCTACGCATTTCAGGACGATGAGAACTGCTTCTTCGTCCTAGATTTGATGTTGGGTGGCGATTTGCGATGTGCGTCTATTCCCTCCTGCCTTCCTCTCTGCCTTCACTTTTCATCCTAGTCCACCTTGAGCGTCTCGGGTCCATGGAAGAAAATATTGTGCGCTTCTATGTTGCCCAACTGTCTTCTGCCCTCTCGTTCATCCACGACATGGGGATCATGCATCGGTTGGTATTCCTTCCTCTTATGGAATCCCTTATGTCCTTGTTCATATATCAACTTCAGGGACATCAAACCAGACAACATTCTCCTCGATGAAAAGGGGAATGCACATCTGACTGACTTTAACATCGCTGTACACTTCAATGAACGCAAGCTCACTGGTGTTGCAGGCTCTATGGCCTACATGGCACCTGAGTAGGTTCCACCTCATTTCCATAACTTATATCTATTCAACCTAAGACAGAATTCTTCTCAAACGCGGTTATTCGTATCAGATTGACTGGTGGTCACTTGGAATCTGTGCTTATGAACTAATATTTGGCCGGCGACCCTTCCGCGGACGATCAAATAACGATCTGACATACAGTATAACTAAGGATCCTCTCAAGTGGCCCGAAGATGCGGAAAAGAAATGCAGTCGTCAGGCTATGCAAGTGCTGAAAGGAGTTAGTCGCTTGATAGCCATCTTCATGTCGCCAAACAATGACATTTGAAATAGCTCCTTGACAGAGACTCGAACAGACGCATTGGTTGTAAAGGCAATGGTGAAGGATTTCAGGAGTTTCAACGGCTATCATGGTTCCAACCCATTGATTGGGAAACATTGGAATCAAAGGAGCAAACCTCCCCATTTGTCCCCGATGTGAGTGCCTCATCTTATAACGGGACCGCGGTTAACTGATTTTTCTTTTTAGACCAAGAAAGCTAACTTTGACGCTTCGCATGAACTAGAAGAGCTACTTCTAGAAGACAATCCTCTGAAGGCTAAAGCTCGCAAGGCCAATCAAGAAAACTTGAGTGCAGAGATGAAGCAGATGGAAGAGGAGTCTGTTGTTATCGTGTTTCTGATCCGTTCACCTTCTGAAGCTTCCCGATAGATTTACTAGCTATGACTTCAAGAAGATGCAACGGCGGTCGTATTATCCCCACAATCAACAACTGATATCGCAGGTGACTGGAACGTCATCCAACCTTGTATCGTCAAGACCTGAGACCCCTGCTGATGGTCTAAGGGGCGAGCATAGTATTCGAATCCACAGCAATTCTTTGGAATACAACAATGGAGACATCGATCTTCAAGAGAAAATCAATGAAAAAGAATATTCATAGTCTGGGCACTTACTTTGCCTTCCCCAGAAGGTTAAGTTTCATGAGAGGACCACGTTCTATGACCTTGGATGCTTTTATGACCACGCCCTGGTGAAACCTTGGCATGTCCTATTTTTGACTGTGTCAACTTTTGTCTGAGTCGTTGGTAACATACTTTATTCCACTCTCTTTTGATATACCTGTATCTCATTCTGAGTAGTGGACTTTTTTCACTGAAGTTTCTGATTTCCTGTCCTGTTCGATGTTTCCTATTGGACTTAAATGTCCCGATTTCTTTTTTGCTCCTTACTCTTCGGGTTTCTTGTTTGTTTGTTGCAGGTATTATCTAATATTGTTTAATGATTTTCTCTTGGTAGTGTATGAATGAATACCCTCGAACTGATTAACATTCAATGCTCTCAATTCCTGAACCTAAGCATATCATTTATTGGAGCCAATAAAAGCAATGTGACCTAGATTGGCCAGGTATTCAGAAAAGTTTGTGCTGAGATGCCAATCATCAATTTCAAATATGTTTGAGAGCCTTCTGGACCTCTTCCCAGGGCTTCTTAGGTGAAAGTTGCATGAAAAGTATTCTGGCTATGAAATTCTTGGTTGTTGCTGCTCATGAATATTAGGATATTCATAGTATTGACACAAAAACTACCTACTTATATAGTGA